>JAJIBD010007363.1:0-112406 GCA_021461705.1 Cryptotis parvus | reverse complement strand
AGGAGGGAGGGGAGAGGGAGAGAAAAAGGGGCTAAGTAAGAGTTATAGCCCCTAAACACCCAAAGCAGTCTTTGGGAATATAACTTTATTCGGGTCAATACCACTCTTAACAGTGCTTGGCGAGCCCTATGCCATGCTGGGAGAGCAATATTCAGTAAATCAAAATAAGTTACTAGTCCAGATGACTCTAACAGAATGGTTTGTTAAAAAGATAATGAAATATTAAAAAAATAATAAAAGTGAAGTTTAATAAGAAAAAATAGAATTTTAGTGAGATCTAACACAATCATTTAATCTTCCTTGTGGAAATGGTTTAAATTCCATAAATGCTTCCATTGAAAATATGCATGTGTTTGAACAGTTTTCAAAGTTCCTGTAATCTCCTCAAATTTCCAACCTGTTTCAGTCTGAATTCTCTTTCATTCCCACCAACTCAACCACTGATATAATTTCAGTAATAAATATTTGTCTTCTCTGCAAAAAAACAAAAGACAAACACTACCTGAAATTAGGAGTAATCTAATATCTGGCTTATTCAGATTTATGACATTTTGAATATTTAATGCTAATGACCATAACAATTAGTTATTTTCACTGGGCACCTAGCTGTTTTGTTTGGTTTTGATTTTTTGGTTTCTCCCATCCGAGATGTGTCCTCCAGTCTCCCAATCTGCGTCATGAGACAGGACATATGGAGATATTGCTGGTGCCTCTAGCAAATGATGATCAATGGGAGGATAGTGATAGTGATAGTGATTGATTTTTGGTTTGGGAGTGTTACACTGTGAGGTGCTCAGAGCATACTTCTGTGTCTGTGCTGAGAGATCACATAATGGTGCTGGGAAACCACATGTAGTAGTACATATCAGAGTCTGACCTCAGAAATGCCAAGCATCAAAGTGGGATCAGCCACATGCAAGGCAGGCACTTTATTAAATGTATTCTCTTTCTTAGTGAGCTTTTCAAGCATACTCCCATCAGCACAAAGACTCTAACACACAGCACCATGGGAACACATTTCTCACTTAGGGGGGGGACAGCACATGGGCCAGAGAGCTGCTGCAGGAGTCTCTGGGTACAATGAGAGGAATATGCTAGATGCTGATGAGAATTGGAGTGCAGAAGGAGAGAAATAAGGAGACCAAAGGAATAAGACTTTGTGCACGCATCATTGTTCATCTCAGTTAAGTGCACTGCCAGTGAGCCCTAATGGAAGAACAGAAGGCAGAGACGCATCTAGTGACTAGAGAGGGAGATGGAGGTAATATGATTACTGCCCATTGTCTGGAGACTTCAAATTTCTTTGCAAAGCAGAAGTTCATAGCCAAAGAGTCTAAAGAACTGAAATAAGGTGATTCCTCTGAGAGGAGTCATCATTGGTCATGGCGTTCCCTGCTTTTGCAGAACTTTCATCTCTTAGGATTTTTCATTTCCAGGTTTTATTTTATATTTTTTATTATTCATTCATTCATTTACTTATTTACTTACTTATTTATTCATTTATTTATTTATTTTTATTTTGCTTTTTGGGTAACACCCGTGACACTCAGGGGGTTACTTCTTGCTCCGCACTCAGGAATTACTCCTGGCAGTGCTTAGGGTACAATATGGGATGCCAAGGATTGCACCCAGGTCAACTGTGTGCAAGGCAAACACCCTACTCACTGTACTATCACTCAGGTCCTCTTAGTTTTTATTATCCCATTCACTATGAGCTGTTTTTGCAAGCTGCTTTCAGCCACTGTCTAGTCATTGTATTATTATCATTTCTTATTTAGCAATTCCCAGGTCAGTCTAAAGAGGTTGGCAGTGGAATAAAAATCTTGGGGTTTGGGGTCAGAGAGATTGTACAATAGGAATGGTATTTTCCTGCACACAGCTGACCCAGGTACATTTCCCCGCATCCTATATGGTTCATTGCGTCCAATGGGAGAGATTCCTGAATGCAGAGCCTGAAGCAAGCCCTGAGCACCACCTTGTAGCCTAATGAGTGAACAAACAAAAAACTATCTCCCCCCAAATAAACACATAGTGTTTTAAGGCAGCAATTTATTTCTCCTGTCTATCACACATCCATCATATGTCATCATGAGATCTCTACTCTTCATCCTCCTTGGGTTACGAAGCAGACAGGGTGCCACCTTGTCACATGTAGAGGAGAGAAAATAAGAGCATGCCACATGAATCATACTCTGTTTTGAAACACTGCATGGAGCTCATAGACATAATAAGCATTGGTTTGTATTTGTTATAGCATGTCCTACAGACCCGAGCTAAATTCAACAGGAACATGAAAAAAAATTCAGCAGTTCACACCTGAAGAGAAAACTGGATATCTGGCAAATTTTAAGTCTTTCGTGATGGTATCCTCAGGCAATTTGAACACAGTGGGGTTCGTATGATGCCTCCTCAGGAGCCTGATATCAGTTGGTTACAATCTCAAAGAAAATATACATTAATGTTGTTGGTAATGTTACAATAAACCAATGCTAAGGGATTTTATGTAAAGTTGCTGCTCCTTCACCACCACCAAATTGCCCAGGACTCTCCAGTACTGTCCTTGAGTCACTTCCAATCCACTCTTTCCTTTCACACATGTGGAATGACATGTTGAGTATACCACAATCCCACTATTAACAGGCTAAGATTATTCACTTGTTCAAAACTGATGCCTTTTTCATAAAACTTTTCTTCTCCCTTTCAGTCAAAAAGTCATAGTGGTTTTTTTGTGGGCATGGAATAAGTGCCCACTTGCAATATTGTTTTAGCAGAGCATTACATTGCATGTCAGTAATGGAAAATTATATTCTTGCTTTCCAGTTCTATTAGTAATTCAGTATTTCTTTCAAACTTCTTTAATGTAGAGGCTTTCCCCTTCACAAAGACTATTTAGGTATCCTGGAACATACCACCTATGAGAAAACAGGAAAACTGCTAAATTCATTTTGTTAGTTAGATCTAAAATTAGTTGCAGTAATCAAAGTTTACTGAGTCTAATGCACACTCCCGTTAACTCTGCTGCTCTACTTAAAATCCTCTGTTTTGTAACAAGCCTCTGGGAAAAATAATTATGTGCTATAATTTTACCTATCAGCTTCATATGATTATTGGTATTACTTTACCTAGCCATCTTCTTCATCAAGATTCTTACTAAATCCCATCCAGCCCAATATAAGATGAAATTCAGCTCACTTAATGCCATCTTTCTGTCCTATTATCCCCAAGCTATGTCTTATACATTTCAATTATATCATTTATTAGATGTTGGAATGCTTCCCACAAGTTTATCATATTCTAATTCTAACAGTCAGTTCCAGCTTGGTCTGTCATGCCCAGTGCCAACACTGTGCATCTGGACTGACTAACTCAAACTCTGTTGTAGGGCCACAAACATAATTTAGACAACCAATATTCATTAAGTTCGGAACACAAGGGATTTATCCTATCTGCCAAGAAATCAGCCCTATAAAACTTCAGAATATTCTGTTATGAAATTGTCCTAAAGTTGACAATCTATTTTGTCATTATGAACTCTTGTCGCTTTGGGGTGGTTGTTTTATTAAAAACAGAAGTGCTATTCTGACCTGTCTCTAGACTAACATTATACTTGACACTGACCAGAGCATGACAGGCAATCTCTATGATAAAATTATTACATTCTCCTCAAGCTGTGATGCTCCATAAATAGACCCCTATATAACAAAGATGGAACTTTGCAGAGCACAGTGGTTTCCAGGAATTCCCAGCACAGTGTGCTTCACACTTTATGGTGCCACCTGCCATGGTGCTCTTCAAAAATTCTATAAATATGTTCAGGAGTGTGCTTAAGTCTTTGATTTTAAGGAAACTCAAAGCTGCAAATAAGTTGAAAAAACCACTAACTTGTTCCTGCACAAAAAATGATATAACTTATTCTTAGCAAACACAGTTCTACTCATATATATGCACATATACATATATATTATATGCATAAATACATATATGCATATATGTATACTCATGCATATATGTATACTCATACATATGCATATATATGTAGGGTAATTCTATGTATGCATACACATATGTACATACACATTGTGTATATATATGTATGCATATTATATAATGCAAAGAGAAATATGACCTTTCTCTCTAATCAGTCCTACAAGTCATATATTCCCAAAAGAGTCCAATTTTTTCTGGTGAATAAATGGGTTTGCCTGTCATTTAACACTTGTGTCTACATTTCTGAATGACTAGCACATCCCCTCTGAGTGACACAAACTGATAGTGCCTTTAAATTTTTTTCTCATGTCAAGTGGAATATGAGAGTGGGGCATCAGTAAAATAATATTCTTTGGTGTTCTTGACCTACTGATGGCCCATTCGCCAAGTCACCATTGAAGATAACACCATCCATATGACAAGTTTTTCTTATTCTTGTTTTTATATTAAATTTATTTCATTATATACCAATGAGGGGTATTAACATTTAGTATTAAGTAATACATTTAGCAATGGATAAATACTTATGCATGAGATTTTAGTAGTAAATAAAAAATAATTTTAATTCTTCATATTTTTACTCCAAGAAAGTCATCTTGGGCTATGTTGTTTCAATTTTTCCAACCCAAAACATCACTCCAAACTTAAGAAACACTTTCTAAACGTAGCTTACTAGACTAGAAATTACTTACTAGACCGGAAATTCCAGAAAAGTTTTGTCTTTTATGTCTCTTCTTTGTTCCCAGTGACTAGAAACGCATCTGGTACACAGTTTAGCATGGAATATTTGTTATGTAAATTTTAAAATATCCAAAAATGAACACAGATGTGTTTATAGCTTATCAAAGTGGGTGAGATTTAAACATCTTTTGAAATTCCCTTTTAGTCCAGTGTGATTCTGTTTTCCTTAGTTTTTTGCACATTTACAAAGTTGAAGAATTTCAGAAACTCTGCAAAGCTACTAAATTTTCTTTTAGCATGTATCTTAAATAAAAGAAACTTTTGATTTCTTAACGATCTTAGACTTTCTCTTTATTCAAAACTGTGCCTTACAGCTTATTGGCTTAAAGCAAGGTTAAGCTTCCTAATTGAACAAGTCGTTTGATTAGAAATTGTATGACATTTGGTGCCAAACTAGTATAAGAATAAACTTTGTTCTCATTGATTGAAGATCTCCAAATTCTGCACTGGTTCATAGTTGGAGGCCTGTTTTCCACAAAGATCTATTTGGTCAGGTGTTCATAAAAATCCTTCATAACACATCATTTTTATCCGTTATATAATAGAAAGGATTTTGTTTACAATGACTAGACAGCTAAGCTAGCTACGGTGTGCTTACTCTGACACCTGCTTTATTGAGTGATAAGTGAGAAAATCATTTTCATTTTGTGATGAAGTGAAAAAATTAGAATTTTGATGTCATTAACTTGTGCATATGGATGATTATGTCATATGCAGCTATTTGTGTACATTTATGGACACAATTCTATATAAGCTGCCAGGGCAGAGCTATTAATACAGCAGAGAGGGTGTTTGCCTTGCTGCAGCTGACACAGGTTAGATCCTTGGCATCCCATATGGTCCCCTGAGCACCGCCAGGAGTGATTCCTGTGTGGAGAGCAAGGTGTAACCCCTGAGCTTTGCAGGGTGTGACCCAAAAAAGCAAAAAAAATGCTATATTAAGCTTCTATAAGAAAGGGTGCAACCAGTCTACCCACAAACATAAACTTCAAAAGGTTTTGACTTCCTAATTTAAATTTTATTCTAAATTTAGAAAAACTCTTCTCAGTCCATTAATTTTTCATTACAGTCAGTCATCACAAATAACAAATGTTCCAAGGGGTCACAACATTTGTCAATTACTACTATTAGTAACAACATTCTCAAATTTAGTGTTCAAATCATTTTACAAAGACGTTTGTTTTGTTCAATGTATCTTAACAATGATGTATCTTCGGCTTGTTCATCTTCCCATAATAGTGTTGCCTGGTCTCAGACACCACATTTGTACTTCTGCTCTGTTACTGCGACGGCATTATCTTTGGTAAATCAGGCGTGTATATGAGTACCATGCATGTGACGTCCACATGAGAGCACAAGGGCCCCTGTATGGTCTTGCTGTTAAGTAGCAATATTTAAGACATTGTCAGTAAACACAAGTTCTATTACTGTCATGGAATTTCTACTTTTTATTATTAGAGAATCAATCCTTCAAATGTCAAAATATCCCATCTTTGGGAAAAATTCTACTGTGACATTTTGCTGAGATAAGATAAAAATCCTTTCTCTTGGCAAGCTCAGAGGTCTTTTGAGCATTAGCCGAAATTGGTATTCTATACAAGTCCATTTAATATTCTCTGACCACAGCTCTAGGCATCGTTATTTAGCATTATCACCCTCTTGAGGACGATTCATAAAATCTCTAACATGATGTGAAGCATATTACCAATTCTTGTTACATTCAAGGCATAGATAGTCTCTTAAATCTCTTCACGACACTAGGGTTCGTTTTGACATTAGGGTTTCTTTTCATGGAATGTGACAAGCCCATTGGACATCCCCTGACCATGATCCATTCCCACATAATTTCAGTCCTACAAAGTATTCCATGTCTAAATTCCAGTGTCAGAGGTTTCCTATCTTGCACACAATTTTTTCCAGTTATGACTGTTTATTGATCAATCACAGTTGAAGATCAGATGCATTTTGTTCTCTTGTGAGGAGACAGTGATAGTGAAAAAACACACAGATTTTGCTTCTTTGATCAAAGGTCATGTACAATCTACCCAGACTGTTTCCCCAGGAATCTGCTTTCTGGGAACTGCGACTTCATTATTAATTTGAAAAATAAATAACTGGCTCAATTGTTACACTAGAATCTTTACCACCGCACTTTAAATTCTTCCCCATCTCACCAATGGAGTTTTCTTTCTTGAATTCTGCTCACTGAATAGAACCTTAAAAACCTAAACAGTGCCTGAAAGACCAAATATATCATTTTCTTGACATGTCTGTGAAATGCTCTTGGGATAGCACTACCTTCAATTGTCTCAGGAAACGTTTAGTGGATTTTTTGTTGTTTTTGTTGCTTTGTTGTTTTGTTTTCTAGGTCACACCTGGCGTTGATCAAGGATTACTCCTCACTCTGCACTCAGGAATTACTCCTGATGTGCTCCAGAGACTATATGGGATGCCAGAGATTGAACTCAGGTAAAACCACATGGAAGACAAATGCCGTGCTCACTATACTATAGCTACTCTCCACATTTAGTAGATTTTACACCTGTAACTAGTGTATCCTCTGCCTTTGTTTATTTGGAAGTCCTGCTCTCAGTGTTTTGATGAATCATGTGCCCAATTCTGCTCTGCCGGGTGTACCTGTGTCTGAGGCTCAAGCATTCCTGGGTTTGAAATACTCTCCTCTGAAGGGCGGGTCTCTGCAGGGCGGGTCCTTTGTAGGCTGGGTTTCTGACAAGCTGGGCTGGAGACTGGATTAATCTGTGGGCTGGAGAGTGGATTAATATGCTGGGGAGATCTTACCAGCTGCAGAGTGTGGATTGTGACACAGATCGCTGCCAGCAAGGTGTGTGGCCGCGCTGATTTACCTCCAAACTACCACAAATATTCTATCCACCCCTCTGAGAGAGCCCCACAAAGCAATGAGAATATAGTGCCCGCATGGCAGAGCCTGGCAAGCTGTCCGATGCGTGTTCGATATGCCAAACCCAGTAACAAAAATGTTTATTTTCCTGACCCAAAAAAGAGCCCTTAATACGGCAGCAGTAAGAAAGGCAAACAAGCAGTGCCTGATAAAAATTTCACGGCTGTCCTAGGCTGCCAAAATGAAGAAGGACTAAAATGACTGTCTGTACTTTCAATGCACGTACACTGGCAACGGAAGCATATATTGAGGATCTGATGCTGCAAACAAGAAAAGATCAAGTACGACATCATTGGTCTGACTGAGACGAGGGAGGCGCCAGTCGCATCATGCTGTATTTGACACCGGAGAAGAATTGTTCCTTGGAACATGTGATGAAAGAGGCGTCGGTGGCATTGGTGTCCTTGTCAACACGAACATGGCTGTCAACATTGATTCATTTGAATGCCTAACAAACCGAATAGGACGATTACACTTGAGGAGATGTGGCCCACTGCCAGCAATTTCTATCTTCATTGTCTATGCACCAACATCCACATACAAAGAAGATGAAATTGAGAAATTCTACATGGAATTGGAGGAGTTCTATAAAAAAAGATCACACCTTCTACAAGATCATAGTCGGTGATTTTAATGCCAAGATAGGACCGAGAAGATCGGCTGAAGAACTCCACATCGGGACCCATGGCCTAGAATGGAACGAACAGGGTGAGAGACTATCTGAGTTCATCATGTCCACCAAGACCATTCATGGGAACTCACAGTTTCAGAAGGCTGAAGCGAAACGTTGGACATGGGAATCTCCTGGTGGACAGTTCCACAATGAAATCGACCACATCATCTTCAATCGACGGTTTTGTCTGACCGATGTTGCTGTCGTCCCCAAATTCCAGACAGGATCGGACCACCGTCTCCTTCGTGCAAAATTCTACTTCCCGCAACGGGGAGAAAAGGCTGCAAAGTTTAAGAAGAGAACTCCCAGAACGACCACCAACTGGGAACTCTTTAGCACCATTGCGGCAACATGGGAAGATACCATCATTGATGACATCGATGAAGAATACAACCGACTGGTTCAGCACCTCCATGATTGTGCGAAGAATGCCGAGAGAGAGAAAAACACAAAAGGACGGCTTGTCTTCAGAAACTCTCGAGCTCATTCGCCAACATGGCAAGGCGCGAGCCTCAGGAGACCAAATGCTAACGTCCAAGCTTGCTAAACAGTGCAGAGAAGCGATAAAAGCAGACCTCAAAGACAGAAGAGCAGAAATACTGGAAGATGCAGCAGAAGCCGGGAAAAGTATTCGCGACTGCCCGCCTGTCCTTCGCCAACTATAAGACCAAGATGACTGCCCTCCGACGCCCTGATGGATCTATCACATCTTCCAGAAAGGCAATGGAGAAGATTATCCAGGACTTCTACTCAAATCTTTTGATAGCCACATCCACCTGCCCACATACCAAATTCCACAGGATGGATACGTCATTCCCAACGTTCTCCCTTCTGAAATAAGACATGCCATCTCATCGGTAAAGAAGGGAACAGCACCAGGCCCAGACAAAAGTCAGACCCGAACATCTGAAGAATCTGCCATCGGTGCTCATCAATACACTAGCTCGGCTCTTCACACGCTACCTGTCTGAATGCAAGGTGCCCTCCCAATGGAAAACCAGCAGGACAGTTCTACTGTTCAAGAAGGGAGACATTCATGACATCGGCAACTATCGCCCCATCTGCCTGTTGTCTGTCATCTACAAGCTGTTTACACGAGTCATCCTGAACAGGATTAGCAGAACACTAGATGAAGGTCAACCATGCGAGCAAGCAGGTTTCCGGAAAGGATTCAGCACAATCGACCATATCCACACAGTAACCAAGCTCATTGAGGTTTGTAGGGAGTACAAGATGCCGCTCTGTCTCACGTTCATTGATTTACAGAAAGCCTTTGATTCTGTGGAAACTGAAGCAGTCATCGAAGCCCTAGTCAAACAGGGTGTTCAAACCCAATACATCAAGATCCTTCGTGAGCTGTATTATGGATTCACCACCAGGATCTCACCATTCTACAAAAGAAGTGATCATTGATGTCAAAAGAGGGGTTCGACAGGGTGATACCATCTCACCAAAACTCTTCAGTGCCACCCTCGAGAACATCATGAGACAATTAGAATGGGAAGGAATGGGAGTGAAGATAGATGGTCGGCAACTACACCACCTCCCGCTTCGCTGATGACATCGTTCTAATAACACCAAACATTAGCCAAGCGGCACAAATGCTGGCTGACTTTGACCGAGAATGTGGAAAGGTAGGTCTACAGCTGAATCTGAAGAAAACTATGTTCATGAGAAATGAACTAGTTCCAGAGGGCCCCATTCTCTCTCAATGGAACAAACATCTCTGAATGCAGCAGTTATGTGTACCTAGGTCGAGAAGTCAACATGATGAATGACCTAAAACCTGAGCTGCGCAGGAGGAAGAGAGCGGCATGGAATGCCTTCAAAGGCATCGAAGAAATAGCTAAAAGGACAAAGAACCTCCGGCTCCGGGCACATCTCTTCGACTCCACCGTTCTCCCTGCATTAACATACGCCTCAGAGACCTGGGCCCTACGAAAGCAGGATGAGAATGCTATTCGGGTCTCCCAGAGAGGCATCGAAAGAGCTATGCTTGGAATATCACGTCTCACTCAAGTGAGAGAAGGAATCCGGAGTTCTGACCTCCGTCGCTATTCCAGAATCAGGGACGCTGTCTCGTTTGCCAAGGCATCGAAAATCAGATGGGCTGGACATGTAATGCGCATTTGGAGACAACCGCTGGACTAGAGCCGTTACCGACTGGATCCCACGGGATGTCAAAAGATCACGTGGCCGCCCACCTACAAGATGGTCAGACTTCCTTGTTAAGACCCTGGAAGGAACGGTTTGAGGCTCTTCATATTCCTGAATCAACCAGATGCCATTGGGCTACATTGGCACGTGATAGGGTCCAATGGAAATGTTACTGGCGCCCGCCGAGCAAATCGATGAGTAACGGGATTCAAGTGATCAAGTGATGTGCCCAATTTGATGTTCATGATTCCTGACTGCTTTCCTCATTTCACTCTACCAACTGATTTTTCTGTTAGTACCTTGGGTGCCAAAACCTTGACCATATGGAAGTCCATTACACATCTCAAATTTTGACAATAAATTAGAGGAATTTCAGATCTCTGTTTCACACTACTCTAGAGTGCCTGGAATTTAGTATGTTTCACTGATTAGTTTTATCTTCAAACTTTTCAGTGTTAAGAAAGCAGGAGACTCTCCTAATTAACCTTGTAGTTGAGAAAAAGGTATTTTCTTCTCTTGTTCTTTTAGGCACCCAGCAGTGCTCAAGGCTTACTCCTGGCTCTGTGCTTGGGGCCCACTTCTTGTGGAGCTTAGGGGACCATAAGAGGTGCCTGAAATTGAAATCTGCCTGGGGCATGCAAGCCAAAGGCTCTACATACTGTACTAGTCCTCCAATCACAGTCTTTGCTTCTTGAGCTGTAATTTTGTGTTCTTTTGATAAATTATTTCTGAGATATATGGATTGCTAGTGAAGTTCCCTGAATGTGTCCTTTAGTGGTATAAATCCCTCTGCTTTCTTCAGTGGAAACACATGCCACTCCGTGGGTGTAGAGTTAAAATGTGGTAGGGGCTACAACAGATATAGTAGAGGGAAGTGTTCAACCAAAAGATGGGGTGCTAAAAGGTCGTAGTGTTATCCATGAAGCCCTATCAGCAACAGTACAGTTAACCATAGCGCACAAACTTATTTCTTGAAATTTGCCTCTCTTAGAGGCAGTCTGGTGGTGGGAGATAAATGTTGGGGACATGAGAACATAGTTGGAAGGAAGTGGACATTTGTGATGGGGCAGGTGTTGATACTCTGTATGCCTGAAACCCAATCAGGAATAAGTTTGTAATTCAAGTAACTAAAGAACATTTTAAATAAAATGTGGTTGTTCAACCCCCAATAGTAAAAAGTGTCTTAACCAGGTAATTGACCTCTGAATCTAACCTCACAGAAACCGAGCCAGAGAACAGGCACTAATGACTATAAGAATAGAACTCACAGTAGCACTATTTGGTTGCTCAGTCTCTGAACTCTGAAAAGACAAACTATACAGACTATTCTATACAAAGCAACAGGAATAGAATTTTAGCTTCAAGAAAGGATCAAACCAGGAAAACTTTATAATACAACATATATCCGATATATATGTTGGATATATATGATATATATGATATATATATATATATATATATATGAGACCCAACACCCCTCTGCCATTCTTTGAATATTTGATTTTATTTGGGGGCTGCAGTGATAGTACAGGGAATAGGGTGTCTCACATGTGGTCACCCAAGTTGGATCCCTGGAATTCCTTATATTCATCCAAGCCAGCAGGAATTATTGTTGAATGCAGGGCCTGGAAAAACCACTGAGAATTGCAGAGTGGCCACTTTCCACCATGCTCCTGAAGATAAGAAATTTCACGGGGGCTAGAGTGATAGTACAGTAGGCAGGGCACCTGCCTTGTATGTGTCAGATACAAGTTCAATCCTTGACACAGATAAGGTTTTTTGAGCTAGTGGAAAAAAAAAAACATTTCACTAGTTTGTTTACTTGAAATTTTGGAGTCTAAATCCACAGCTTTCCATTGTCATATTTGATTATGTGGAGAAAAAATAAATACAAATGAAATCACACTTGTCACTTGTCTTTCCATTGTTCATCGATTTGCCCGAGCGGGTGCCAGTAACATCTCCATTCGTCGGGAATGAGGTCCATTATTATTACTGTTTTTGGCATAACGAATACACCATGGGTAACTTGCCAGGCTCTGCCATGGCTCTGGGTTCATCCCAGGGGCCCGGTCTTTTTTTCTATAATTCCCTAATGACTAACAATTCTAAAGTGAATTTAAGAGCTCTGCAACTATAAATTTTTTTCTTTACATTGAGTTGATTTAATTTGAAAACTTAAAAAAAAATTAAATTAATCGTTTAGTTTGTTTCATTATTTTTGGTATCACCTTGTAAAACAGTATAGTAATATCCCCAAGTGTGGTTCTTCTCATAACTGAATAATCTTTCAAACTATTGAATTTATTTTGGTGTTTTTTCTTTTCCTCATTTTTTTATCACTCCCTATTTCTTTTTTTTCTTCTTTGCACTTCAAAAAGTATTCACTAAAGACAACAATAAAAAATATATTTTTCATCATCTGTCCTGAGAATTAAGGGAATTGGAAACTGTTGGCTGGGAAGTTTTGTCTTGCTGTCAGCCTTGAGGCTGCAGATATAGTTTGTCTGAACTCACTCGCAGACTAGGGAAATTAAGATTTGCTGCCAACATGCTCACACTCAGTGCTGGAACATTGATGTTGGCAAGCTGTTGCCACTTGCTCAGTATTTCTTGTGCCTCTGCTACACATGGCAGCTGGCTTCTCTCAAAGAAATGAATCCCAGAGATAGAGGATAGGTTGCAAGGCCTTTATGAATTATTCTGGCAGGAGGTCACACAATTGTTCTAGTATTGTGTTGTGGGTCCCACAGGAAGGAACAGGTTCATTATAAAAAGTGCCAGAAAAATTGTCTAAATATGAAGAGATAATTAATAATAATTTTATAGCTAACCACCACACAATTTTATTAATTTATTCTTTAATTATTTCACTGTTATAAAGGGCCACATAAGTACTCTGGAAACTCATGAGTCTTATATCTTATGAACATAACTGGGCTGTTGATGGAACCCAGAGTACTCAGACCAGGCTAGAGTATATTGCATTTCTTGTAAAATGGAAGTAAATTAACCTCTATATTCCTGATAATATTCTGGTGAAAAATAAAAATAAATTTGTGAAATTGTCTTCTATAATGTCATGCAAATTACACCAACTCATTCACTATTAGTAGAAATAAGTGAAAATTAAATAATAAACCTATAACTATGTAACAATGCATGTGTATGTATAAGACCTATCAACCCTTAAATTGCATAATATTTTAGCAAAATACCTTCCAATAAAGCAAAAATAGCTAGATATTCAAGGAAACAAACAATGTAGCTAAAACAAAAATATAAATAGAAACATTAATAAAAGAAAAGAACAGTGCTTCAGTTATGAACTTTATATTCACATCTAGTTCTTTTAAACTGAATATTTATTTCTCAATTTTCATATTCCTGTTAGTTGAACTAATACTGTGACCATTAAAGGTATTTTAAATTCCCTTTATATTCTTCTTTAGATTATGTGTTACTTGTTATATATATTCTTTACATAAAGTTGCTGACAATATTACTCATCCTACTCCACCTACAATGAGAACAAAAATAATTCTCAAAAAATGTTAACATAATTCTAAATAAAAATAAAGTCATTGTCTAGGTCCTTCAAACCAAAACATAAAAAAATTCGTTATGTAAGAATGAAAAATCTTTAGACATAAGAAATAAAGGAACAGATGTTGGGAAAATTAAGTAACTGGCTAAGATTTGCATGATATTGTCATGTACAAAGTAGAACAGATGTTTTCAACCAGGTTTCTAAGATCGGCGTATTATAATTCCCTCAAATATCAGTACATTGAAAAGAAAAGTGCGTAAAACTAAAGATATTAAATAGAATTATAGCTTCAGAATTCAAGTTAATGAAGTGTTGGTGTTGCTTTTTCAATATTTAAATCATCGGAGCTTGTGCATGTGCTTTGAACTTAATTTCTTTGAGGATAGTAAAACTAAGCATTTTAAAATTTTGTCCACTAGTTACAAATTCCAAGTTATCCTGTTTGTGTCAGTTGAGATGTTTTTTTAAAATATACTCAACTTTCCCAGTCATTTACAATGTTGTATAAACATGTAAATTTATCTCATCGTTCATCAATTAATGCTCGAGTTTTGAGGTGCCTACAAGATTATTCCACCCGCACAGCAGAGCCTAGCAAGCTACCCGTGTCATATTTGACATGCCAAATACCAGTAACAATTATAGACCTCATTCCCATGACCTGATGGAATGGTTTGAGGCTCTTTATGTTCCTGGAGCAGGAAGATGCCCTTGGGCTATCTCGCATGTGACAGGACATATGGAGATGTTACTGGTGCCCGCTCGAGTAATCAATGATCTACGGGAAGTCAAGCGAAGTGAAATCATGGGAGGCTTGTTAATTCTTGAAGGATTCAAAACTAAAGTTAATATCAAACTCACCTTTCCTGAATTAGGAAGCCATGAAAGTAACAAACATACTTAAGGAGACCAGGACTAGGTGAGTGACTGCCTGGCTTCATGCAGACTTTACACTGCACATTCAGTGCTAGGCTCCAAGCCACAGGCCGAGTGCAATCTGGGCAGTATTGCACTATCAGAAATATGAGGTCCCAGTGAATATTACAGACACGTCAAGCGACACCAGTTCCACACCCTCATCACAACAAAGGAAAGTAAGGGATGGAAATGTCTTTAATATGGGTAAATAACTTTAGGATACTTCAAGATCTTTTTCAAATGTTCCAGCTGCCAGAACAGCAAGATTCTGGAAGATACCCAACACAAACTTGTGATATTTTAAAACTTGCATCTGTTCATGGAAACAATTCTATATATTTATTGATGAACCAAAGTTTTACACAAATCCTGATTCATTTTTATTTTTGTTCAATTTTAAGAGAAATATAGTTTCTTTAATATGAGTGCTATTTATTTTATAATTATAGTTATATATACATAATTACAATGTCTGCTTGAACAGTTTCTTTATATTAAACTTGATATCATAAACACTTCATCTTCCCAATTAATCTTGTTACCTTATTTATTTTAAGAATCCTGCCTATATTAAACAAGACTTTTTTGAATATTTGTATGTACACACACTTTGAAGTAAGTCTTTATGCATGTGTGTGTGTGTGTGTGTGTGTGTATATATATATATATATATATATATATATATATATATATACACTTCAGAACCACACATAATGTTTAGCAATGTGATTTTATTTGTATTTAATTTTTTGCCTTTTTGTGGGGAGTGGTCATGTCCAGCAATGCTCAAAGGCTACTCCTGGCTCTGCACTCAAGGAATTAAGGAATTACTCCTGGTGATGCTCAGGGGACCATATGAAATGCCAGGGATCAAACCTGGGTGAGCCGCTTGCAAGAAAAAACACCCTACCTACTGGATATAGCTCCAGCCCCAAGCAATGTGGTTTTTCCTTAAAATTCTATCATAAAGATTACTTTATTTTATGTACAGAGATCATCCTCTTTTTTGTTCTTTTCAAACCAAATGCAATGGGGTATAGTTTATATAAAGTAAAAAGAATAGTCTAGTTTTATAGTATAAGGGCTTTTGAGAAATAAACACAAAACAATTTTTTTCATTGAATGGCTAAAATTAACCTAAACACTCTCAGTGTAAGACTTCAACTGCGGTCCTAAATGTATTTGTCCCCCCAGTATGTGCACTGGGCTTCATTTCAGAGTTGGATTCTGCCAGAATTGAGTTTAATTTCCTCCTATGATAGCTTCAAAAATCCATCCTCAATGCATAGTCTAAAAAACACGTTTTTGCCTCTTGATAGCTGACTCCAGCCCTGGCTTTCTTCTTTAACATTTTATTAACTTCTGCAATATTTTGCCAACATTACATGGAAGAACTGTTTTGAGCTATGGATTAAGTCTTTGGCCTGTCATGAAATATCTACTTCATGGTGAATTCCATAAGGAAACTGTCTAGTCTTACCCTTTTTTGAAACTGAAAATGCTCTAATCATTTTAATCATTTAATCTAATCATTCTAATCATCTGAGTGGGCATGCTGAGCCAAGGGTTCTTCTCTCTGTTTCCTTCTATAATCTTTCCTTGTGTGTTTGAACTCCTGTGTGGTGCATGCCCTGTCTTTCTACAGATTCACATCTCTGCATCAGGTGACATTTCCTGTCTAATTTCCAAACTCTTCATGAACATCCTTCCTCTAGACAGTTTACTTTGTTGGCCAATTGATCAACTGCCTAGCAATTAAAGGAGTATCATTCTTGTACTTTATCACCTCAGGATAGGGAGAAGCTATATTCTCTCCTTTTCTTTTATGGGGATGGTGGGGTGGGCCCACCCAGAGATGTTGAGGAACAATTCCTAGATCTGCACTCAGGAATTACTCCTGGCAGTGCTTGAGAGGACATATAGGAGGCCAGAGATTGATTAAACATGGGTGGACCTTTGCAAGGCAAATTCCCTATCCTATCTGCTGTGCTATTTCTTTCTCCAGCCCTGGGGAGATGCTATAGTCTTTTCTGATCTTCTTTTCCTCCTTTCTACCTTCAAAATAATGACTGAAATGCTTTTCTATCTTTTGACCTGCACATTTTGAATAAAAATGAGAAGTCAAAACTTCAGCAGACAAGGTAATAGGTACCCACCTAGTACCAAAACAATTTGGGTGCTTCTCATTATTCCTTGAACCTGCCTGCAGTGAAAAATGATAAATCTGGTTTCAAGAAAACCCAGGTTTTCCCTTCACAGCTCAGAAGTTTATGCAGTGCCCTAACTCGACACTCAGTCCTCCCCCAAGGGCTCAGATCCCACTGACCTAACTGTGCCTACCCATCAAAGCTTAAGAAGGCCGGTAGTTGACTCTAACTGAACTTGACAGAGGATGGGGCTTGTGTTGGCCCATGTCTCCCGCTATGAATTCAACCATGTTTCTAGCCAATTTATACCTTTATATGGCAGAGCCTGGCAAGCTACCCGTGTCGTATTTGATATGCCAAATACCAGTAACAATTATAGACCTCATTCCGGAATGGATTGAGGCTCTTTATGTTCCTGGAACAAGCAGATGCCCTTGGGCTCTATTAGCATGAGACAGGACACATGGAGATGTTACTGGGGCCCGCTCGAGCAAATCGATGATGAACGGAAAGACAGTGATACAGTGATAAATTTAGATAATAATACTTAGAGTTTAATTAATCTCTGAAGTAGGAATTTTTGTCCAGTTTTCTTCACATTTTATCTAATTTATTAACACATATTTAAATTATATATATATGTGTGTGCATATACATGATCTATCCTGTTTTTTAAGTAAATGATGATACAAATGATTTGGCAAGATTAAGATGAAGCACCATCGTCACCCTCCTACTGGAAGAAAATAAAAACGGAGATCTCAGTCTATCTCTTGGCTCATTTATCCTACATCTAAAATGATTACAAATAATATATTTCTGTGTCCTGTCCCTGCCAAAAATTCAATACTTCTCTCACTTTCATGTACTGATGTACTGCGTAATTGGCATAACTGTTGCCAAGATATTCTTTCCAAGTCTCCTTATTTCCCCTTTCACACAAATGCAGTGTTTCTGAACATCTGTACTGTGTCTTTTCTTAAGCTATACCTCTATAATTGAACTCAACATATACACATCAGAGATTTCTCGTTTGCAAAAGTCTTTATGATGAGGTAACTTCAGGTGATAAAAGTTCTAAGGGAAAAAAAACAGGCACAAGTAATCATGTATAACTTCATACAAAATGCAGTTTAGAATGATGACCTCTTCCCCTTATTCTAGTGAATCCTTTCAAAAAGATAAGCTTTAACTCCCAGGATAAGTTTTAAAAAATAGTTTAATATTTTATACATTTGATCCACAGAAAGGCATGGGGACTCTTAAATTATACCCTAAAGTAGAAAACCAGGGTGATTCTTTGTGATTCTTTAATAGGATAAAATAGCTGGAAATATGCTGTAAATGTACATAAATTGTAAAGATTATTTAATGTAACCCCAGTGACTGTAGGAAGCACTGAATCAGATTGCTCTTTGATTATGAGATCTTTTAAGGAGAAAAGAAAATCTGGAGCAGTTGAAACCCTGAACTCTGGTATCAGCCACCAGCAAGACCCATACATTATCATTTGCACCCAAAAAACAGTCACCACTGGGAACATCCTGGGTCCCACGCAGCAGGATGTATTCCTTATTCTACAAGGTACCATCTAAGCAGAGAAACCACAGGTTATTTTCTACCAAAAAAAATCTTAGGAGGGATTTATTATAAAAGTTGTGCTGGTGGTCAATATCTCTATGAAGAATGAGTTTCAAATAATTGCTTTGCTGTAGACACTAATGCCACAAACCTGTGGATATTTATTACCTTGTCTATATAAGAGGTGGTGATTTAAAGGTGGTTGAATAAGGATTTGCAAATCTGAATTATCTACTTGAGGTCTAAGCACAATTATGGGTATCCAACAAGAGCATGGCAGAAGGAACTTGGTTACAACTTAAGGCGAGCAATGGGAATATTTAAGCAGTGGAATATTCAAGCCACAGACAAGGAGTACCAGTACCACCAAACACTAAAAGACACAGGAGAAGTCTTGGTGTCCACCAACACATTCTAGTCGTCACTTGGCTTCAGACTTATAGACAAGGAAACAAGCAAACAAAAAACACTTATTTCTTGGTGAAATTGTTCTATCATATATTTTAATTTTCTTTTTATCGAGGTTTTCAATTTTGCGGATGTCATAGTTTTCATATGTTTTATGAACCATAGTGTCATAGTTTTCAATTTTGCTGATGATACTTTTGCTATTTGCAGCAGCAGCTACATCATGTCCATTACTAGAATGTTAAGATCCTTCCACCAGTACCCCAGGCCTCTTCCCTGCATCTCTCAGGATCATCAGTTCACAATTCTATTGACTTTATCCTATCCATCAAGATAGAAACAAGGATTATCTAACCTTTGTTTTGTATCTTAAGACTCTGCCTTTAAATAAGATCATCTTCCTTTTGTCTTTCTGATGCATTCAAGCTCCAAAAAACAAAAAAAGAATTGCCTGTTTTCTCACAACTGATTAGCATTCCTTTGTGTATAATGACATAATTTCTTTATCAATTCATCTGTTAGTGGGTACTTAGGTGGTTTCCAGGTCAGTGTGACTGTTATAAATAATGCTGCAAAATGAACTCTCCACTGCAGGCAGGGATGCTGCCTGGCTCAGATTCTTTGGAAATCAGTGGAGGAAAGCTCAAAATATCAAGGATAGAGTTTCCATATCACCTTGTGGTCTCTTTCCTGGCTATTTACCCCCAAAAGAGAAAAGCATTAATTCAAAATAATAAAAGCAAGAATATCTTTAAAGTGTAGAATTATTTAAAATAGTGTGTTTCTATTGTTTAAAGTTTCCCAGTCACTGGTCATGTGTTACTATAGCTATGTGAAACTCTTGAGGTAGGCAATAATTTATATTTAGGAAGCAGGAGTACTGGTATCCAACTATAGCTCCATTTATGAGAAGAAGCAATTACAATGGCAAACTAGAAGAGAGGTGTGTGTGTGTGTGTGTGTGTGTGTGTGTGCATGCACATGTGTGTGTCTGTGTGCATGTGCTTTACAGACTTTTCAGGACCTAGCTGTTCATGCTGGTCAGGTCCCAACTGGCAGTTGTCAAGACTGATGATCTCTCTCATGACTAATTTGAAGAGATATTGGTCATATTCATCAGGGCTGTCATTCCCTCAGGACCTCCCTCTCCACCCAGTCATTCATTTATCCAAATATCTATTGATTTTGTGTGCTGGAAATTCATATGGATTCAGGGGATAAATCCATAAACAAAACTGACAAAAAATTGTTGCTGCTGATTTTACAAGAGGGAATCTAATAAGTAAAATATACAGTACCACCAATAGTGATCAATGTTACAGAGAAAAGCAAAATGAGATATGGGGTAAATGTTTGGAACAATGGATATTCCAACCAAGGTAGTGAGATAAAGAAGCTTGAAATTATTGACATTTATTTTATTACAATTTACATTATTTAAACTCCAATAAAACAATATAGAAAAGAGAAAAGATGCCAGTATTTAGAGCCAGATGCCTGTATTCAATCCTAGCTTTCAACTGAACTTCTAGTGCTCAGAATTTGTCTTCTACTTGTTTTTTGCTTAATATGCCACATGAAAATAATAAAGCTATGCACATATTCTCTATGGAGAATAAACAAAAGATTTTTGGCAAAAAATCTATACTATATATACAATTTATAATACTATTTAAATGTATTGGTTATTATGGCCATCTACTAGATTTGTGTTAGCTCCGGAATTCCAGGAAATAGAAAGTCAATGGCATGGCACAATGTAGATGTACAGTAAATGTTTACTGACTATGCAGAGTTTGAGTAACTACAGGACAAAGAGGAAAAGAGAGGTAGGATGGGAAGGACAGGAAGAAGACAAAAAAGAAATGGGAGATATATAAATACAAATACGTATAAAAATATATATACACATATACATGGGTATATGTACATGTTCCTGTGATGGGAGATAAAACTTCCATTGCTTTCATATATATAGGTAAATAGAAATAAATATAGGGGCCGGACAGATAGTCCAGCGGGTAGGGCGCTTGCCTTGCATGTGGTCGGCCCTTGCCTGCCTGGGTTCGATCCCCGGCATCCCATATGGTCTCCCGAGTATGCCAGGAGTAATTCCTGAGTGCAGAGCCAGGAGAAACCCCTGAGCATTGTCGGGTGTGACAAAAAAAGCAAAAAAAAAAAAAAAAATAAAATAAAATAAGAAATAAATATAAATATAGATATAAATATATGTGGGTGCACACCGCTGGTGCTCAAGGCTTATTCCTTGCTCTACAGTCAGGAATTATTACTGGCAATGCTTAGAGGACCAAATGCGATGCCAGTGATTAAACCTGTGTTGGCTGCATGCAAGGCAAGCATCTCTCCAGCCCCTATAAAATATTTCAAACTTTTATTTAAAGCAAGAATCACCATCTATAGCTATATTCCTCTGTTTTTATGTTCTATCAGTGCCATGATCAAAAGGAAACAGGGACAAGAGATTCAAAAGGCAGCCCACAGTAAATTTTGTTTTCTGGGGAAGGGAATTTGGGGATTTATTTTTCTCTAGGCAAACTGTAAGGTCATTAAATGTCTTTCAACAGGTAATAATAGGTGTAAATTATGCAGATGTATGGAAATACTTGGGCTCTGTCTCCTTACCAATTACTAGCAAATCTCCCTTTAAAAGGGAAGAACTGCTGATACTGTACAGAGATGCTTCTCAAAGGGCCCAAAATTAGTGGCCAGAGATTACAAAAATATTACATTCTATTAAATTTATTAATAGAATTCTGAAATTTTATTAATGAAAAGTTAAAATCCCAGGACAAATGAAATGGTGCTCATAAAATACATATTCTACTGGAAGAAAGCAAATAGATCATTTCTTCTAGAAAGGAAATATTCAACAAGACTCAAGGCTAAAATGCAGCAACAGCCCAACAAATCTGGTAGTGCACTCCTCAGAAGTGTTAGAGGATGTGCCTCACTCCTCAAAAAGTGTTGGAGGATGTGCCTTCGGCTTTTAATCTGTATGTAGCACTCTCCAGGAACTTTCTCTATTAGACCGTCTTCCATGACCTATGCTGTTAGATGTCTTCCAGACTTACTACTCACTTCTAATCTGGTCTGAACTTAAATAACTAGACAGTCTGGAGAAGGTACAAAGTTGACCCCTGTGATACTAAACTCAATTCAAGGGAAATAATAGGGGTTTGCAAAAAGGTTATGATATGGTATACTGATAAATGGATTTAAAAAAGCTTGCTTCAGTCTAGAAATGGGAATATTATTATTGAAAAGAACATAAAATATGGCATCATAAAAACTATTTAGGCAGTTGTGATTTTTGTTTATTAATGGAATAATTGGCCTCTTTTTTATCTGTTTCTGTTTGAGGGCCACACCTGACTGTTTTCAGGGCTTACTCCTGATTGTTTCTGTGCTGGAGGATCACTCATGGTGAATCTTATGTGGTCCCTATGGGTGTGGGCCACAGATTGAGTTCTATTTGGATACATGCAATGCAAGTATTCTACTCACTGTGTTATCCCTCCAACCTCCAGTTACCTCCATTTATACCTCAATTGCCTTTACTGGTAATAGCAAATTAGAGACTTCTGCTAAATAAGAAAAATGTATAGGCGATATATTCCAAATGAACATACTACTGAATTACTATATCCCAATATTGAATTCCTATATCCTTATTATTATAATACTTGGGAAATCTTTGTGTATGATTTTGTTGATGCTGCCATCAACTAATCCTTCTATTTACTTGGAAAGAGCAAAAGAAATGTTGGGGATGTGTTGGGACTCTTGATACAGCTGAAAGGAATCCAATGGTGTTTCTCTTGTTCATCACTATTTAAAGTCATCAGGATACTTATCTGGTACCTATACATTGAATTTCAATTTTTAACTTTCCTCCAACTTTAACTTTTAAAATCTTTTCTATTGTTCTTGCAGTTTTGTATTTAATCCTTGTGTGTCTTCCCAGTTTTTCTATCTGCTACATTTCAGTGTCCTCTCCACATTTCAGCCTTTACACTATTTTCTTTAGTTATTGTCTGTGAGTGGGATATTTTACTGCAAATATCCAAATACAAAAAATGACATTCTAACTCAATCACTAATATGACCCGAAATTGTTAAATAAATTGCGATGAGATTAATCATCACCCCCAAAGACTTGAGGGTTTTTCTACCACTGCTCACATTTCCCTTTCTTTTTCTTGACTTCTGAGTTATGCCCAACAATGCTCAGGGGTTACTCCTGATTCGTCGCTCAGGAATTACTCCTATTAGTGCTCAGAGGACCATAAGGGGTGCCGAATCAAACCTGGGTCGGCCACGTGCAAGGCAATCACTCTACCCACTAAGCTATTGCTTCGGCCTCACATTTCCCTTTTATTAAAAAAATGTCAAAAAATGAAAGAGAAAAATTACAGAGTTATACTTAGACAGTAGCAAAATGTACTTTAAAAAGAAACAAAAATAGCATTGCAGGAACAAACAGAGCATAGATTCCACAAAGAATTAATTGATCAATAGCAAAGCAGGTACTAAAGAAACCTTATAAATATGTTTTTAAAAAAGTCATTGTCGAGCATGTGTGATATTGTTTAATTCAAAAATGGCATACCAGATTTTTTTTAACCAACCAGTGTACAAATGCATTGTCATGGAATAACAATAAATATTAGTCCCCTGGACTCAAATGCTACTAATAGAATTATGGATTGTGAAGATTTTTAGAAGCTAATTTGGCAGTATGTATCAAAATTGCATTTCTTTAGATTATATTTTGCTCAGGACCTAACAATTTAACTTTACCTGTCCTAAAGTTTATAACTTTTTATTGTATCATCTGTTAACTCGACCTAAAAATTAATATATACCCTTTCCATCATCTGTTAATGTGAAAAAGGTTAAGAACAAATTCACACTGGTAATTAGCTTGTAAGATAAAAAATTTCAAGCTTTTGGCATACTATGAAGGACTAAAGTATATACTGACATGAAAAGATCTATAATATCTATAACTAAATTATTAAAGCATGTTTCTTAGTAGCATATTTATTATTAAGTAATTCATATCATATATCTGTACACACAAAAGTGAAACTACATAGAATCATTGATAATATTAACAAAATTAGAATAATTACATAGCAAAATTTTGGGTGTTATTCCAATCATCTCTATATTTTGAATCATGTATGATGAGATATTGTACTATTTTACCATCTCCACTTGTCTCTCAATGTGTTTAGGTTAATTTTATTAACATAATATGCAAAAAAAAAAAGAAAAAAAAAAAAAAAGAAGAAGAAGAAGAAGAAGAAGAAGAAGAAGAAGAAGAAGAAGAAGAAGAAGAAGAAGAAGAAGAAAGAGATAAAAGGAAAAGTGGCTGCTATAGAGGCAGGCTGGGGGAGTGGGGAGGGAATCTGGGGATACTGGTGGTGGAAATGGGTGCAGTGGAGGGTCGGGTGCTGGAACACTATGACTGAAAAACAATAATGACCATATTTGTAACTTTATTTCTCATGGGTAGACTAAAAATTAAATAAAAATTAAATAAAAATAAACCTTTTGGGTAGATCATACAATCTCAAACTTAAAATTTTCTTTTAAATTTTGAAAGGATTAAGAACCGTGGACTTACATTCATTCATATTAATGGTTTTGTAATTTTTGTTGGAATTATATCTATGAGAAACCACTTTAGTATTGTAAGACAAAAAAAGGTTCAAAACCATGGACTGATAGAAAAATAGGTAGGGGGTCTCAGGAAATATATAAATGGCTTTTACATTGTGTAGCTTTGAAATTTCAAAAAGGCCTGGGTGATTTTTCCTTTCTAGTTCTGTGATATAATATGAGTAGATGAAACGCAGAAGGAGCCAGATTATTTATTTATCTGCTGTGTACTCAATCTGCTATATCATGGCATGAATATCCTTCTGGTCTACCCTACAGACAAAGGCTTCAACCTACCCTTGACCACCTTCTGCATCTCCTGTGTGTGCTTGGCTCTGATACTGCTCTCCATATTTTCAATACCAGCTCACTTGCAATTTTATCTTCTGAGGTGTCTGCGGGTGTGATACATCTTCATTCTTGGTTGCCTCTGTCTCTATGTACACCTGGAATTTAGGACATGAAGACTTTTAAGAAATATATTCTCTTCTGCTCAGTTCTTTGTTCAAAATTAACCCATTCTCTCTAGTTCTTTTTTAAAGCCTTACTTAGCTTACCGTTATATCTTTGAGGTCCTTTTCAACTCAGAAACTCTTGAATTATGGTTCTATGTTTGTGAGAACAAATACAAACACGATTAATTTTACAGATTCCAGCAAATATTACAGATTTCATGTTTATGCAGTAATACTCTCACCTTATACAAACCTTGTCTACCTTTAACTTGATAACAAATTGCTAGGCAATAGATGTTATTATGGCAAACAGCAATAACTACAATAAATAGGGAACCTAATAGTGACCTGAGTGATAGTACAGTAGTAAAGTGCTTGTCTTTTATGTGGCTGACTGTGATTCAATCCCTGAATGTCCCTCAATACACTTCCAGGATTAATTCCTGAGTGCAGAACCTGGAGTAACCCATGAGCAGTATTGGGTATTCTTTTTTAAAAAAGTTTTAAAAAAGAAAAGAAAAAAGGGAAAAGATGGCCCCTGATATCTAAATACTCCTTAAGCAAATGATTCCATTAATCTCAGTAATAACATACTTAGATATTACCAATGGTCCCATTTAACACTAGATGAACAAATTTAGTGAGATTAAGCTACTTGATATAGGATGCAACTTATGCTTACATCCATTACCTTTTACATCACAAGATGGCTTATGACTTAAGTATAAACATGTGAATGAGAATTGAGTTTTTACTTTGAATCTTTAAAGAATCAAGCCATCAAATAATACAAAATGGCACACATTGCTTATTGCCATTGTGCCATCATTTATGACCAACATATCCTTCAGTTGCCAAAAATTATGACTATATCATTTTTTGGTGTAGAAGAACACTATTTCTTTTTCTCCTCAGAACAGCCAAATTATATAGCAGAAAGTAAAACAGAGAACATAAGTGGAAAATCTGTCCCATGACTGAAGAAGTAGGTGCTTACTACAATGCCCCTGAGAAGGTAAAAAGGAAGCAAACACGGTACTCCTAACCTTTGAAAGGAAATTTGGAAACTTGGAAACTCAGCAAAAAATAAGAAGGATGCTTCCTTCTACAAGGCCTAGTAAAAAACTTGATTAAATGTCTGTGAAGCATCATTAATGGTAAGCAGGAGACCTGCTAAGTGAGTCAGACTTGGGCAATTCACTCCCCTTACAGATTTTAGAATTTTCCTTTTTACTAAGTTCAGACTATAATGAAATCTTCCCAGGAACTCATCTCTTAATAACTCTTTGAATTTACAACACCAGAGAGAAATGTCATTGACTGAACTTTCACAATGGTGAACACTAGTACCGATTAATCCATTTCCTTGAGAAGAAAATTGGAACAGGTATTACTAGAGATGCTTACAGACACAGTAGTTGGAATCATTATTCTGAAATAATCTCTGCCTACAGTTATAAACAAGAAAGGATTTTTCTCTAACCAACAGAACACTAAAATAATAATGCTTATTTATCTACTTAATGGGGATCTTGAAAGGTTTATTTAGTTGCTTTTTGTAAAGTGTTTGGGAAATTAATGTTGTTATATAAGAGCTAAATATGATTATTATCCAACCTTGCACTTTTATGTGAACATTCTGTTCTGGTTTCTTCCTCTAAGAAGTCTACTTCAGGGCAGTCTCACACTCCACACAGTTTTCAGAGTGTTCTGTGGTGCCTAAAACTCCTGATTTCTCTTGATAAGACAGAAATGAAGCCACACATATAATCCTCAGACAGTTGAGGGCACCCTTCAAAACTTTCATAATTAGTGAGAGGACTTATCAGTCAGAAAAGGGACATTATAAGATCAATGAAAAAGTCAAACATGAAATGACTAAAAGCGTAGCTTTGTCAGAAGAATCATATAAACCCGCATTAGGCATGCCCTCAACCAAACCTGGAAAGTCTCTTAGAAAGAACCGGAAAATGAAAATTATTTATTTGGGCATGAACTCCCACCTCACAGGAAGTCCGTGCTATGCCATTTCTAAGAGGTTTTAAACTGATCCTAATTTTTTCATTTCATACTTACTTCAAGTTTTCAATAAATTGCAAAATTTTTGAAAACTGAAATATAATTTTTCTAAAGCACAAAATTGTGCAATGAAAGAAAATGTCTTTTATTTGGAAATCTGTGGTGCTGACACACAACTTTAGGGCAGATTGGGACAAAATGCGCTCTGGATTTAATACTGTTTTCCTCAAAATGAGGAAATATAGGAACAGGAATGAGGAAATACAGGAATGAGGAAATATTTCCACACACCTGCAGAAATATAGCTGTAGAAAAAACATACACTGGCAGGAAAGACCAGTAACACTGTGAGAAATCAAAGTTGGAAGATTCAGTAACAAAAATTCTATTAATTTGAGGAATACTTCCTCAGCTTGCTTTTGAAGAAAGCAAAACTGTCCCACAGATATGGATGTTTTATCTTTTCAACTGAGTAACCTGGAAAATGTATTCAAGGGAACAATGGGAGACAATTGATGTGTCTCAATTGGTCTTCACTCTAGCATCAGTGAAGAACAAGGAAAGCCTGAGAAAAAGCAGCCAGTGCTCCTACTGCAATCAAAATCAGATGCTCTGTAATCAGACAAAAACAGTTGGCAGGTGTCTTAGGGACTTTTCTAGGCCTTTTTTGTTTTGTTTTGTTTTGGGGGTAACACCCAGCAATGCTCAGGGGTTACTTCTGGCTCTGCACTCAGGAATAATTCCTGGTGGAGCTCAGGGGACCATATGGGATGCTGGGGATTGAACCCAGGTGGGCCGTGTGCAAGGCAAATGCCCTACCCACTGTGCTATCACTTTGGCCCCCTCCTAGGACGTTTTTGACATTTTTGTGTAATATATCAAACCAGGTCAGAAGCTTAAGGAGATTCAAGTGAAACAGAATGAGCACCATAACAGTCAACTAATATCACACCCGATTAAGCAAATAGAAGATGATCACTAGAGACTCTAGCTGGAGTGGAGAAGAAGTAAGTAAAAAGGAAATGAAGAGGGGCCTGAGAGATAGCCCAGCAGGTAGGGCGTTTGCCTTGCACGCAGCCGGCCCATGCTGGCCAGGGTTTGATCCCCGGCATCCCATATGGTCCCCGAGCACTACCAGGAGTAATTCCTGAGTGCAGAGCCAGGAGAAACCCCTGAGCTTTGCCGAGTGTGACCCAAAAAGCAAAAAAAAAAAAAAAAGGGAAATGAAGAGAGTCATAATAATTTCAAAGGGTGATTGAATTGGTTTATGTAGCTGAATTAAACTGCTTTTCATTGCATAAATGGGTATGTGACTGTGAGGTTTCACAAGTGAGAATTCACAAAAAGTTTTTAAAGTAGAGTTCGAAGAAAATAACAATTCTTTAATACCTATACTAAAAGTATCTGTGTTTATAGCAGCAGCTTTATTTTATGCAACTAAATACACTAGGGTGCTGTTTTATTTTGTAGATGTAATGAGTATTTTAGTGTGGAATTTAAGTTGGCAGAAAGTTTTCAGAGGGGATTAATTAGAAACAGCTACATTGGTTAAAGTAAGACAGAAGCCAAAGTGATTTGCCCTGGTTTCCTGCCAATCACTCTCCTGAGTTTGTGCTATGAAAAGATAAGACATTAAAGTTAAAATTATTCCCATTCTAAGGTTTATATCTAATCTTATATAATATGTAAGAGAATATTCCCAATATTGATAAGGACTATGGAGCATTAGAAAAACAAATCTTGGTCAAAAATGAGGAATTTTTTTTTTAAATGAGAAAATTTTATATTTTTTAACAAAATGAGTAAATGTTTTGAAGCTGCCATCTTAATCAAAGCAATCTATAAATTCAACACAGTATCTATCAATATATTGACATATTTCAAGGAAATAGAACAAGCAATTATTCTAAAATTTGTGGAACCACAAAATAGCTTAAATAGACAAAGCCATTCTTAGAGAAGATAAGAGTGGAGACACAAAATTCCTGACCTTAACTAACAAAACAACAATGATTAAAACTGTATGGCATTGAGCCAAAACTTGGTATTTGACAAACAGAATTGAATACAGACTCGAGAAATAAATCCACACACTTATACATATAGTTTATTAAAAGAGATGCAAGTCCATAAATTTATAGATGAAAGTTTTTTTATCAAATAAATTAGAAAAGGTGGATAGCTACAAAGAAGATGAAAATGAAAAAGGAAGAGTAGGAGGAAAAAAGACGAGGGCAGTGGGTCGGAGTGAGTGAGGTGGAGCAGTAGGAGGAGGAGGGAAGAAGAAGAAAATAAAGCAATAATGCCAAGCATAAAATTTAATTCAAAACAAATTGAACCTTTAACCATAAATACTTGGGAGAAACAGTAGGGGGATACATTTTATTATATTAGATTTATTTTGAGATTCAACTCTGCAGGAAAGATAAATAAGAAAAAGAATAAGCAAATGGAACTACATTATATTAAAAATATCTACTAAGACTCAGAGTAAATGTACAGTGGGTAAGGCACTTGCTATTCATGTGACTGATCAAGGTTTGATACTCAGCATCCCATACTGTTCCCAGAATTCACCAGGAGTAATTCCTGACTACAGATTCAGGAGTAACCTCTGAGCATCGCTGGATGCCCCCCCCCCCCACAAAAAAACCCTCTATGGAGCAAAGGAAACTGCCACAAAATCTAAAGAGCTACATAGAAATTAGGACAAAAATATTTGCATATCATATGATGATGAAGAATTGATGAGAAAATATAGAAAAAGCTCACCCAGCAACAAAAATGCAAGCAACCTAATCAAGAAATTAACAAAATACCTGAATAGCTATGTTTTAAAAAAGTCATACAGATGGCTTATTGGAAAAAAAAACATAATGTTCTGCATCACTTAATAATCAATGTTAATAAACACAATAAAGTATCGTCTCATGTCAGTCAAGATGGTCTCAATATCAAAAGGATTGATTAAATAAATAGTGTGGACATGGCAAAAAGAAACTGATAAAATATTGGTGGGAATCTCTATTGGTTCCATGTAAAATGCTATGGAGAGTCCTTCTACCCATGAAAATTGAGAATATGGTCCAGAAATATCATTCATATACTTTTACCAAAGAACATGAAAAATCAATTAAAAATGGTATTTCATAACTATATTCATGTTAGTTCATTATTCACAGCTTTGAAAACATGACATCAACCTAAAAAAACACTTGCAAAGGATTAGATAGAAATGCTGTGTGATAAACAAGATCAATGGCATACTACTCTGCCATTAAATAGATGAAATTGTTCCATATGAATAAAATGGATGGATCTTAGAGTAATTGTTAAGTGAAATAAGAAACTAAGTGAAAGACAAAAAAATGGTTGTTCTAGCTTATATGTTAGCAAATGATCCCTGAGAAAAATAGACTTGGTAGTGGCCCTAAAACTTTGATGATAGATATGGTGAATATTATTTTCATATAGAGATGTTAAGTATTGATAACCTATACTGCTGTAAATTCATTGATTTTTTAATTATTTTTAAAAAAATTCAATAAATGCTGGAGATCAGAGGTGACTACAAGAGTATGCCACCTGCACGGCAGAGCCTGGCAAGCTACCCATGTCGTATTTGATATGCCAAATACCAGTAACAATTATAGACCTCATTCCCATGACCTGATGGAATGGTTTGAGGCTCTTTATGTTCCTGGAGCAAGCAGATGCCCTTGGGCTACACTAGCATGAGACAGGGCATATGGATATGTTACTGGTGCCCGCTAGAGCAAATCGATGATGAACGGGAAGACTGCTGTAAATAGATTAACTAAAAAGAAAAATAAACCATTACTAATGCCATATTCCTTTAACTACAATCAAAAGCATTAGTCTTCCCTGGGAAAGAAAAAATAGTTTGACTTATTTCTTGTACTTTCAGTGTTAGGAAAAAATATCCAAAAAAATGGAAATAGGCAAATAGTACATGTATGTCTCTTAAATTCTTAAATATTTGTTGGGCTTTAACAGCACACCAAGAAATTATGTCATTCTCTAAGGGATTCATTTTTCTGATTAGCTATTTACAATTTATTAGGTAGGTCTTAGAGTGTGTGAAGTTACATGCTACCTAAAGACTTTTGTCTGTATAGCTGTATAAATTTGGTCTCCTAGAGAACATAATTCAAATGCCACAATTTATTGCCTTAAACAGGACATTAGTCTGTTTGTCTCTAACTTAGCAAATATTTCATTCTGTTTTTCCTAAGAAACTTAAAAATACTCTGATTTTCAAAAGTCATTTGAATCAGTTTCTGTCTTTTACTACAGAACTCAATAATAACTTAAATAAAATTTGCATCTATTCATTCAAAAATTATTATTTGTGATATATAAAGTTAATGTTTTTTCTGGAAATTCAATGGTGACCATTTGAAAAGTTCTCCCATGGACTTACCCAAAGGGAATCACTCTGACAGGACAAATTACAATACATTTTCTAAGTAGGGCACTTCATGGAATGTATGGAGTTAGGGAGAATCTTTTTCTGTTGCCTAAGTTAATTCCAGGAGACCTTAGTTAGCATTTAAATTTTGTGGATTCTTTGTATTTTTTGTTATTATTGTTATAATTTCCTCTCTTCCCTTCTAATTCTGTATGTATTTTGTTCTGGTTCTTATTTGCTCCTTTTTTTTTTTTTTGGTCATGCCAGAATTGTTTAGTTTCATAAGCCTATTTGTCTAATTCTTATATAAGCAGAAAAATGTTTATAATATATTTTCATACCCACTAAAAACCTGAGCTGGCCTCAGATATCCACTGGTAGTATTGGTACCAAGATTAGCCCCTATTTCTATCTCTGACCTACAAGTTAGTAAACATTGTGAAAAGGGAACTAAATGTTTTCACTTTTTGTATCTGTAAAAGAGAAAATTGCATATCTTTACTTGTGGAAATGTGAAATAACTCAGCTTCTAAAGGGCATTAATAAATTTTTATAAATACTTTGTATACATAAGAAGCATTTGCATTATAGCCAGAATTCTAATATAGCCAGAATTCTAAAAAGTAAAAATGATTTTTTTGTAAATCTGCTGATTTTATTATTCCCATTGTATAGAGAAATGCTGAAAGAAACTTGGCCAGGCAATGACTTTATTATCAATTATATGAGCTGGAAAGAACTTTTCAACTCAAAGAAATGTTCAGTCTACCTCACATCAATTTTGCTTATGTAAAATATAAAATACAAACATTTTTGAGTATAAATGCTATAAGTTGGTCACTATCTTGTTTTACTTTTGCATATTTTTATTTTCAGAGGAAGTATTGATCAGATTATTTCAGCCAAAACAAGAACTTCACTCTCTGTTCTCAGATTCTTGTTTGCCATTATGAATGAACCACAGTATTTGGACCTATCATATATATTCACATATACTTAAAATTATATTTAGGAATTAGGATTTTACCAATGAAAATGGCCTCATTCAGAGGAATCTCTCTAAGGTACTTAACTATTATTCCTAAAACTAAACTCATGGGAGCAGGCTTTGAAGAAGAGCCGACTTTTTACAGAGAACTCTAGATTTTCAACAGAGTAAATTCAGGATTCCAAGGAAGCATTTTTTTTCATTTTATTTTTTCTAACAATTACAAAAATGTTCATGTTTGGATATACAATTACAAAGATGTTCATGTTTGTGTTTCAGTCATACAGTGTCCCAGCACCCGTCCTACCACCAGTGCCCATTTCCCACCACCAATGTCCCCGATTCTCTCCCCCACTCCCCTAGCCTGCCTCCATGCAGGTTCCCCAGGAAACATTTTAATTCATAAACAGAAGCCAATTGCTGACAAAATCCTAAAAGATCCTAAATTAATTGCACAGAATTATATAATACAGAACCATTAGTAAAGGAAAACTAATGTTGTTAACTGTTTAGACTATTATGCCAATAATTTATACTATATTTCTCTATCATTAGGAATTAAAATCTGTCTCTTTAAATATCTCTAAAACTTTATTATTTGGGAGTGGGAAGGGAGGAGTTTTTGCCCCACCCTACCTTGTAGTGCTCAAGGAATAAACTCCATCTGCTGTAAGCAAGGCAAGTATATGCCTTACCTTTTTACTACCTCTCCAGATGCTCCAGGGTTTAATTTTCAAATAGTAGCATATTCGTACTCTTCTTACTGATATCTCAACACACACATTGGCATCCATGTGTACTTGCATATACATGCACGCTACAAGCACACTCACACACACACACACACATGCACGCACGCACATATGCATTTCTTTTCCCTGACTTAACATTCAGTTACTTGCCATAATTAGACTTCCTTTTAACCAGTATTTAATTGGAAATAATTGATCCTAGAACCAAGGCTACACCTGCAGTAACATATTTGAGAATAAATCTCATTGTAATTAGATATGACAAAATTATAATTAAGCAATAGGAATTGTACTTTATATGTAAAATTGAAGCTCACTAAATCCTCCAGGTTTCTGAAAATGCCTGCTCTGTGTCTTACAGGGCCTCACAGGCAGGCAAACCTAATCAGATCTGGCAAATTTTGAGCAGAAAGCAATTTCCCCAAATTTATAGGAACTGCAGATGCAACCTGTGGACATGAATGTTTCAGGTTTGGGTTTCTTTTCCCAGCCTCAGTATAGAAGAACCAGTAGAAACATTTGTTTTAATTCCGAGAATAATATTACTGAAAAGCAATTCCAGATTCCTAGTATGTTTTCTAGTCAGAAGTAAATTCTCTGCCCTTGATACTTGTTGTACCATGAGTCTCTGAGTTTTCAGAGTTTCAAGGAGGCATGTATAATTAATAACTAACCTTACAAATTTCCAGAATCAGGGACGCTGTCTCGTTTGCCAAGGCATCAAAAATCAGATGGGCTGGACATGTAATGCGATTTGGAGACAACCGCTGGACTAGAGCCATTACCGACTGGATCCCACGGGATGTCAAAAGATCACGTGGCAGCCCACCTACAAGATGGTCAGACTTCCTTGTAAAGACCCTGAAGGAACGGTTTGAGGCTCTTCATATTCCTGAATCAACCAGATGCCATTGGGCTACATTGGCACGTGATAGGGTTCAATGGAAATGTTACTGGCGCCCACTTGAGCAAATCGATGAATAACGAAACGGGATTCAAGTTATCAAGTGATCAAGTGATCAAGTGATCATGAACCCTACAAATCTATGAATTAATCTACCCCAATGCTTTCAGCACTTTTTGTTTATTGTTTTGTTATGGGGCCACACCTGACTGTGTCCAGTGCTTATTTCTGGTTCTTTGCTCAGAGATTCTTCCTTACAGTGCTCGTTTGTGGTGCTAGGGAGCAAACTCAGATCAGATGTCTGCAAGTAAAGTATCCACTGTACTATTTCTCCATCCAGACAGCCCTTTATTAATCATAGTGATCTTGGAAAACTGTTTTAATCATTTTTATTCAATTAAATAAAATCAGTAAACTTATAAATAAACTTATAAAAAATCCCAAAATTAAAAATATGTAATAGCTACAGAAATGTGCATTTTTTATAATGTCTGCTTCATCGTGGTTTAACAGCTACTCCTAGTTGTCAGGCCACTTAAACAATAGAAGAGGAAGGGGAATTGCGGCTCCCTACTCGGGGCTCCCAAGGCCCCAAGCTAAAGGGACCCCCTATGGATTCCATATCCCTAACAGTATTTGGGGGACAGGGAGTCACCATGGCAGCTGATGCCACGGCCCAGCTGGGTCTCTGCAGTATTCGGTCTGTGAGGGCCCCTGGCCTGTGTCCGGGAGGCTGATGGTTCCTTCTGACCCATTAACCAAGGCCAGAGGTTTAGGCAGGTTATTTTTAATAAATCTTCTGTTAGTTGTTACTTGTTGCTTCACCTCGCTGCTAGCTGCAGGAATCTTCTCCAGGAATCTCTTGCTCTCTCCCACAGGTTCTCTGGCAGGCTGCTATCCTAAAGGCATCGGTGCAGGCTCCTCTCTTCTTCAGGGCTTTTCTCTTCTGGAGGTCTTTGTCACCTTTCAGGTGCTCTCCTAAGAACTCTCTTTTCAGGGCCTCTTTTTTGTTGATTATTCAGGGCTCTGTTCACTTTGTTTCTCAGAGTCTCTAACTCTATTTGTCTGTTTCACTGTTTTGGCTTTTTGCCTCTAATTCTCTGTTACTGTGTCCCTAATCTGTTTCTTCATTTCTCCTCTGTTTGGTTCTGTTGCCGTATTGCCCGGTTTCCCTGTAGTCCTGTGACCTTTGAGCTAGCCCTTGGGCTCAGACAACAGGCCTTGTGGCCTAGGCACAAGGAGCACCTTCTTGCCCATGGTACCGGCCATCCAGTCCACCCAGGCATCAAGGGTCCCATGGCCCAGGTGATGGTATCACAGCCTAGACATGAGGGGCCACTGCTCTCTCTGTCAAGAAGCCCCCGACACTCTCCTGGGGCCCCTTATTCATAGTTTCAGTGCAGATTCCAAATCCTGGCCTGAACTGACTTGCAATTTCACAACTGGTGTTCCCCAATACTAAGGATTACTTAATTCTCTTGGAAATCTCACCTATGTTTAATTTATAATTTAGAGATAATGAGGGTCAAGATTACTTGAGGTAAATTACATGTTCATTTGTAGTCTTGAGAGTACTACTCATTGAGTAGATAAGATCATTCCAAATACCAGACAACCGAAATTCTTGAGTAGTTTCGTCCCTAATTTACTTAATTATTTCTTCATGTTCTTCCTGACTAACTATATAAACCCATCAAAATCTTTCAAAAATCCATGATTCTTCTGGTTTACTCCTTAAGGAATTTAATTTGTGATGTCTTTGTTCTATACTAAACTCACATCAGTCTTTCTAAGTGAGAATCTTTAAATATAAAGTTGAGTCATGCTTTCTAAATTTTTGAAATTATGTAAGCCAATCTCTTTAATTGGAAAAAATATTAAAAAAAGCTAAGGTAAGCATCTATTTTCACAGTAATTTATGTGAGTCTCTTACTTCCTAGAGATATATGTAAAGATTCTAGGTTATGTTTAGCTAAAAATACAATTTGACATGAATTATGTCCTTCAAGTGATTGAAATATGTACATACTTCTTTATTGCATGTAAAATGAACTAGGAACAGCAATAAAGAAATGAGAGGCCAACCATTGTTTTATATGTTCTATAAATATAAATTATTTATTTGGGGGTTCTTGCTCAATAAAGTTGATTACTTAGTCTGACACACTTCCTACGATATATTAAGTGTCTGTCGTCCCTCAAAAAGAACAATAAAAACTTAAGAGGCATGTTTGATTTAGTTTACTAAATAAACTAAATTATTTAGTTTATAGTTTTCTTGATTCACATTTTCCTTTCCCTCCTGTCCTGTAATGCCAAAGGAATTCTAGCTGTTATATATCAGGATGTTGTTGATCTAGTTCAGGTTTGAAATACAATCTCTTATATAAACCATCAAGTAAGAATTAAATTCTAAATCCATTTGATTTCAATGAGACAGATGAGAGGGATAATTGAGTAGGTTAGAACACAAAGTTCCTACTTTGCTGCAGTAGCAAAAGTTATAATTCCTGGTACCATCTGATTCCCTGTCCACCAGGCAGAGAGATCCAGAGTTCTAAGCTGTGTGTAACCCTGAAGCACTGCCAGATGTGGCACAAAAAGCAATGATTAAAAAAACTTAGCTAATACAGAGCACTATGGTATTTAACAAAATCAGCAAGAGGCACAAATGTGTTCCACCCAATAATAGAACACCTCAATGCAATGTAATCCTGAGCAAGATGTAGACAGGGTAGAGACCTAGAAAGCTCTCGACTCTTTACAATGGAAGAAATAAAGCTTTCTATACTTTTCTATTCCATTTACTCACCACTCACTGAAATCCCTAAGCACAAATGGCTGCAGTGTCCCTTTTGAGTTTCATAAGTCTGGAATGAGGAGCACCCAGTTATGAGGCTGGAGAGTGGTGGGAAAGGTGACTGATGTCAGGACTTTTGGTTACAGATCCAAACCCCAAGCAAGCTAAGTAATTCTGGATACTGACTCCGATCCACCTCTTTGTGAGGTGTGGGTGGGTTTCAGAGCTTACTTTCCCATTAATAAAAAAGAAAGTCATGCATTAAAAACCGCACTGGTCAAGAAAGCAACCTCATTTATGTAATGCAGGGTTAAAGATACATAGCAAAATGAAGACTACACCAAATGCAAAACCTCATTATGTTTGTCAAGTTTAATATACTTAACATAATGATAAAAATAATTCTATAAGTTATATAAAGTTTATTATACTTATATAAATATTATAATTATGAATACTTATACTTATTTTATAATCATAAATAATTATAAAATAATTACAAAACTTATTGAATTATAAAAATAATTGAATACGTTTATTATGCTTATTGAATTATTTTTATCATATGCATTATGTTTTCTATTAATGATAGATACACAGTACATTAAATTAGTAGAAACCAACCATGTTCCAGAAATTCAGATGGTCAATGCAAAAACACAAATAGACCAGATTAGCCCATAAACCTAAAACCCAACCTAAATCCTAAATCCCATGCTGGACCATTTCATGAACCCCACTGTCCACTTCCAGTGCTCAATGGACCTGAAGACCTGTCCTGTTACAAATTACTCTATCCACTGAGGAGGAGAAAAAGAAAGACGAGCGAGAATGCTTCTGCTTGACAGCAGACTGGGCCCCCTGGGATAAATCCAGAGCCAAGGCAGAACCTGTCAAGCTACCTATGGTGTATTTCATATGCCGAAAACAGTGAAAATAATGAACCTCATTCCCAACAAATGGAGATGTTACTGGTACCCGCTTGAGCAAATCAACAAACAATGGGAAAACAGTGATACAAGTGATTTTATACTTGGGTTGCTATTGTTTTTAATCATTCCAATACTAGAAATGATAAGATTACTTGTAACATATTGCCAAGATTACTCTTAAACTGGAGAAAAAATTCTCATCTTCATAGAACAGTATAGTCCTAAGACATGTCAAATAAAATAAAGTTGTCACTTGTCACTTGTCTTTCCATTGTTCATCAATTTGCTCGAGCGGGTGCCAGTAACATCTCCATTTGTTGGGAATGAGGTCCATTATTGTTACTGTTTTGGGCATACTAAATACCTCACAGGTAGCTTGCCAGGCTCTGCTGTGGCTCTGGGTTCATCCCAGGGTGGCCCAGACTTTTTCTATGGCAGAGCACTAACCATCCAGGGCCCACAGGGCAGAGTTATGGGTGTAGATAAGCCTGTCTCCTGTCTGCCAACTGCTGATGCAGCTAGGCACTGTAGCCACACCTGCAACACATCAAGGACAAGAAAAATAAAGTTACAAGTAGAAAATAGATTTGCTTGAAATGTAGATGAATCTGTCACTTATGACTCTCAGTCAAGCGCATATAATATCTTGAGCTAAAGAGAACAGTTGCCGAGCTTCAGAGAGACAAGGACAATTGATGTGAAGATTAACAAACCTAATGCTTGGTAAACAAAAGTTTACCATGCCATATGCTGAAGACTATATGCTCTAAAATATTATTTCTAGTGCTAGATAGTTCAAGGTTTAATGCATTGCTTTAGATGCAGTTGATACTGGTTTGATCTTCAGCATTACATTAGTCCAGCCCTCCCCACCCCCAAAGCATACTAGGAGTGATGCCTAAATAGAGCAAGGAATAGGTCCTAAGTACTGCTTGGTATAGTTCAACCACTCACTATTCCCTCCAAAACGGTTTTGAAGTATCTGTTCTCTTCCTTTTATAGGCAGTCTATCCAAATTTTTCAGTGTTATTTTAATTTTAAAAAAAAATAACATACATGTAGGAGTAGTGAAATACAAAATTCTGAGACTGCTGAGAAATAGACCTTCAGCACCAATAGACCATAAGTCTACGTGCTTTGTTTTGGGAGATTAGTTGAGGATTTTTTAAGAGCAAAATGCAATAAGAGGCACAAATAAAAGCACCACGACAAGAAGCAGCTCATGAAAGCGAAATAGAAATTGGACTGAGGAAGTGGGGGTCGTCCAGATTGACAAGGACTACCTGCACACCCCGGAAAGATGGATGAGGCAGGAAGGAGTCTGTAGCTAACACTTCAGAGATACCTGAGCACTCTTGGCATTGACTTTATGGCACATGGAATTCTGAGGAAAGCAAAATTTTTTTAGCCACAAAACTTGTAGTGACTTGTTGTGGAAGCTGTGTAACACACACAATATGTCACACTCACACATTACACATTTGTCTTCTTTTCTAATTCTCCCACATACATCAGTCTTGTTTGTGTCCCATAGTCACTGTCCTAATCCAGGTTTGTTGATAAAAATTCCTGCAACATTGCAGATTCTACACTTTGGAGCCAGCTAGATCCCAGTAAAACAGAAAATTGTTCAAGCCACTAAAGACTTTGTGGATTGTATGCAGACAAAGATGAAATCCCAAAAATAGGTTTACCTTAGTCTGTGCCCCGACGTCTGAGCAAGAAGAGCTTCACCCAGAGATGACCTTTCTCCATATTAATTGTCCCATTTATGGCTGTTTTAGAAGGTGCTTGGGATTAGTTAAATGCTTTTATCAAAATTCTAAGTAAACTTGCATTACGTAACTTCAAGCCTTTTAGCATTAGCTATATTATGAAGCCTCCCTGATATTGGTCTTGGTTGAGTTGTTCAGAGCTGAGAGATAATAAAATGTAGATGAAGGATAATAACAAACATATCCTCAAAGGGAAATAGTCTGTGCTTACTAGGGGTGCTGTAGCTGCTATGAAGCACCTATAACTGGAAAAAAGGACAATTATGGGTAGATTTTATGTCAGCACTTACACATCTTAGTTCTTTCTTGCTGCCTTTCTATCTCTATCTCTCTTTCTCTTCTCCTTTCTAGCCCCATAATTTTCTTAAACAATTTCTCTCTCCTCCCTCCATCTCTCTCTCTCTCTCTCTCTCTCTCTCTCTCTGCACCCTTCAAATACCCTTTTGAAGTACGTTCAAAGAAACCTTTAGGGAATTGCATTCCTGATGATAACACTAATAAGTTTCTCTGATTGCTTTCTAAATTAGCAAGATGCATGGTGTAGTCTACTCAAAGTGATTGGGAAAATACCGGCTTAAATAACAGATATTAGAGCCACTCACATAGAGAAGGTGGTTCTTAGTGTACAGCCCTGTGACCTTTAGCAAGTCACATAATTCTCAGCCTCTTCTGAGAACCGAACTCATGTTAACCATCTATAATGCTTATTGGGGTATGATAAATATGTCACTATCAGCGATGTGCTTCAAAAAGGCAGTTGTTTAGCAAATCAAGTTATTTCTGAGACCTGGATTTAGTTCAGCAGAGATTGTGAATAATTTATATTCAAAGAACAATGACTCAAATGTGTTAGGTTTTTATTTTAAGGATGTGGACAATTGGGTATACATTTTAATGTGGATAATAAGATACACTAGCCCCTAAATTATTTCAAATATGTATTTGGAGAGTAAAGATAGTATAATAGAAAAATGAAAGAGTAGGCTTCAACTTCTCCCTTTTTTCTTTTTCTTATTAATCCATTCCAATTGAAACCAATTTGCAGAGGGTGAAACATTATCACAAATGAGGGTGGATAGGTATATTGGAGAGAAGTGCATTTGTTGGGACATTATTTAAAGATTGTTTTCATTTTGTATTTTTGTTGAGGAAGCGTTCATGTACATCATTCGGACTCTTTAGGAGTGACCTTTAATAACTCTTCAGATACAAGTTGTCCCATCACGCCCACCATCAAATACAATCTCTTAGCCCCTCCTTTATGCACTGTGTGCCCTATGCAAACTTTGACAGCCTCTTTTTTTGTGGTGAATCCAAGGTTAATTCTGGGTTGATTTTTTTCTTTCCCTTGCTTTGTTTCTTTATTTTCCTCATATGAAATGGATCCCTCAATTATGTGTCTTCCCTTGGATGTATTTTGTTGAATATAATAAAATACAGCAGAGGTTTATTACTCATTTGTGGATATGTGACCAGGATAAAAGATGCGGTTAAGTAATAATCTGACATATGCGAGGCATCTAGAGTATATCTAGCCATCATTTCTGGTGTCAGAGCTTGCTTGGCTTAATGCTGAGTTTGAGTCCTGATTTTAGTGGTCTACCAACATGACCCCTAGCATACAGATGGATTTTCCCATCCATAGCTTGCCTGTACATATGAAAGTTTCAGTCATTGTTGAAAGATTTCGTGTCCTGTTGTTTTTTTCTGTCTGAGTGTCTTCTCTTTTATCTTTATAATCATCCATTTCAGCCTCCATTAGAGAGTAAGATTTTTTTTTTTTGCCTTTTTGGGTCACACCGGCAATGCTCAGGGGCTACTCCTGGCTCTGCACTCAGGAATTACTCCTGGCGGTGCTTCGGGGGACCATATGGGATGCCGGGGATCGAACCCAGGCCAGCAGAGGCCGGCTGCATGCAAGGCAAGCGCCCTACCCGCTGGGCTATCGCTCCGCCCCAGAGAGTAAGATTTTTTAATAGACAAAAGGTTTATCTAAGGAGTAAAAGTTATGTTTATCTAAGGAGTAAAAGTTATGTTTTGATTAACATACATACTATAAAATATTGACAATCAGATAAATTAACACATAAGTTTTATATAACCAATATAAACACTGACTATGAAATTGTTTAGATCCAGTGTAGTTTAGAAATGCTATATCCATTCCATCAAATGGAACCTTGTATATCGAATCTTTCTTAGTTTCTACCAACTTCTAACATATACTCATAGATCCAAGAAAGAAAATACTTTAAAATTTTATCTCTTTTTTATCTTTACAAATGGAGAAATTAAAATTGTGCAAGCATGTGACTTACTTTATTATTAAAGCTTACGTAAGAGTAGCAGACCCTGGTTCAGTATATAGCAGATTGTTTTCTTGAAAGAGATAAATATATGTGTACATGTACATATTAAATATATATGCAGAGAAATACACACACATTTATGTATGCGTATGCTTTTATTGGGGCATAAATTCTTTTTTCTTTTTCTCTTGTCTTTATGAGGTCACACCCAGCAGTACTCACAGGTTATTCTTGGCTCTGTACTCAGGAATTACTCCTGGTGGTGCTCAGGGGACCATATGGAATGTTGGGGGTCGAATCCTGGTTGACCATGTGCAAGTCAAATGTCCTATGTGCTTTACTATTGCTCTGGCCCCTGGGGGAGAAATTCTATTGGTGTTTTTTCCCACATTAAACATAACCTCAACTGGTGGACGTGGAGTCCTTCAGGATTTCCCTGAAGTGATCTTTGTATCTCACTTGATATTAAGTAGGTATCCTGGATGACAGTAATGAAACCATATGCAAGCTGAAACAGATGTTGTCAGTGTTAACATCTTGCTACAACAAGACATATTGAATGAAAGAATATATTGATTTGTGGTACTTTTAATCTGACTACAAGTTTATGTAGCATTTATAAACTTTTCCAAATTCTGCTCAACTACATTTATTTTAGTTGAATTCTATTTAGTGTGACTTCTGGCAGTCTTTTGCAAAGCATTAAAATATTATCTGTCTTATCTCTAATATCCTCTACTTCTCTGGCCTCCCAAAGGATACTGTAGACTTATTTATGAAGGATGCAAATTTTTGGAATCACTAACTAATGGATTCCAGGTTTCCCATGTAACAAAAGTTAATGTTAGATTTAAGATCTGAGGAACATACAAAGTTGGACTATGATTCTTCTTGCCTTCAGATCTGTTAGCAGCTAGCTTAAGCCTGAGGTCAAATATATTTGGACTCAGGGATCAAAGTCAGCCTATTTCTTTTTGTGGTAAATAACGTTCTATGAAACAGACTTATGCCTTTTAAATTATATAATGTCTATGAAAGTTTGAAATATATAATGTCCAACTTGAGTAGCTGCCAATAGTAACCTTTGGCCCATCAAGCTTAAAATAGTTACCATCTGACCCTTTGAAGCAAACACCCATTTTTCTGTATACAATAAAATTCTTTGAAGTAATCAAAGTCTCTTCAAAATGCATTTTCTCTGAGAGCTTTAAGAAATCATTTGTTTTGTTTTCATAGCTTTACCTGAGAGTCATCTTGAGAAAGTTTCATAATTCTTACTGTCCTTGGAAAGAAAAATTAGAAATAAAAGAAGTAAGGAAGATATAATAAAAGGGACTTTAGGAAGGGAAGGAAGAATGTAAAGGAAATAAGGAGGGAAGGAAGAAAGGAAAGAAGAAAGCAGGAAGGAAGGAGGGAGGGAAGGAAACTAAGAGAGATTATCCTTTCCCTTACTCTGCTTATTACAGAAAACATATTATTCAGTGATTTTACATGCAGAAATACACAACAAAACTGATACGTGATTCTGTATCTTCTTAGTTTAAATATGCAACAATGAACTCAGAAAATATTTTATATACTTACTTGTTTATTAACAGTTGCATGTGCAGCAACTGATTTTTACTCTTCAATGTTTCCAATTTATTTGTGTCATTAGAATTATTAAAAGTGATTCAGAAGACTAGTTGATTAAAAAGTTATGGAATATGTCATGAAGCAGAGGTGTACCATTCCAAAAGCTCCAAAGAGAAGAGGAAGGCAGGATCTTTCCTAGGATGAAGTATAATGAAGAGGAAAATAGAAAATATGATTGGCAAGGGTACAAAGTCAGGGTTACTTAGAGTGAAATGATCCCAAGTAAGCTTCACATTCAGAGATTGACTGATATACTGTATTTCCAGTCAAGAGGAGTTTTTGCAGGGACATGTAATTCATCTAAGTTTCTGCTGACTCAGCATCATAAGCCTCAGAGTCCCAATATGCCTAGGAAGTTATTTCATCTAAGTGGATTCATATAGTTATTTCACTTATTTATTTGAAAGTTAGTTTACATGGTTATTGGCGTATGTAAGGTATTTTAAAAAGTACTTTTAACAATGCTTTCAATGTACCTAAAACAGAACATTTTTAAAACCTATGGCCAGAGGAATTTTTAAGTACCTTCTGAATATCTTAGTTGTGCTTTCTTAATGACTTATGTTAATTTTAAGATATAAATGTATAATATAAGGCAAAATTTGAATACAGTGGTTAATAGAAATATGAAACAAAGGAAAAATAATTAAGGTATAAAAATATACATGAGTATAGAGCTTTCTCATATGGTTTTAAATAGATCATTGTGAGTTTATAGCAATTATGCTAAGGCCCATGAATATGCTTTAAGAAAGAATATAACTATTTTATTTTAAAATATTAATAGTTTAATATGAGAGAAGCCACAGAATTTCTTAGTTTCTAGACTAATGAGAAATTGGAGAGGCTAACAAATAAAAGAGAAAGACCCCTTTGAAAATCTTTTCAAGGGATGATAGCTAACGGGTGCCGTGGGTGCTTCAAGAGTCATAAGCAGTCAAAGTATTCTTGTTGACAAAACAAATCCAGTATCTGCCTGAGAGCACAACCCTCTGAATCAGGAAGATCTACTGTGCTAGAAAAATAGCAGACCATGCCATCCCCAAACTCCAGAATTTTTCCTTCTTTGTTTACTAAATCCTTACTTTTACAAAACGTATGAAGGCCAGCGATTTATAATCAGTCTGATTTGTCAAGTTTGTTTAATTCACAGCAGACATTCATCTTCTATCTAAATTTCAGACTTTAATGAAATGATATCATTGCTCTGTTCCAGTGTCCTCAGGAACCTTTAATAACTTCATATGAGATCTGAAACAGACATAAATAATCCGAGTAGCCAAAGTAGCCATGTGCAAGAGTGGCTTGAAAGTTTGGGCCCCTGTACAAAGACTAGGCAGAGAGGCAGAAATTAAAAGGCTCTGCCTAGCTGTTCGCCAGAAAGGGAAAGGGAATCTCAACCCGTTACATGTAAAGAACGGAAATCTGTCCTCAACCATAATGAACTTGGGAACTGAATCTTCCCACAACGTCCCACCAGAGCACAGCTGGTTGATGCTTTGATGTTGGTCTTGGGAGCCCAGAGGCAAAGGATCCAGATGAGCATGCTGAGCCCAGATTTCTGAATCACATATACCATGAGATAATAAATGGTTCTTGTTTTAAGCTGCTAACACAGTGCTAATTTGTTACACAGCAGTAAAAGACTAATATAAAATCCAAATTCTCTGCAGAGCTGTACATTAATGGCCCCCTACCTGCTTCTCTAATTTCACCTTCTGCCACTGCCCCCTTGTAGTTTTGGGTAACTCTTGTTTCCTCATTCTGGAAATTGCTTCTGAAAGTTCCCAGAAATCACCCCTGTCTCCTACCAAGTGCTTCTATTCTTATTATTCTTGCTGATTCTCTGCAATGCTGTTTCTTCTGCTCAACCCTGTGACTTACTCCTATAAACAAAATGTCTAGCCTGCAATAAATTGGATATGAAGGTGTTTTCTTCTACATCATAAGTAAGAAGTTTCACCCTAACTTATTGTGAATTCTTGTCAAACTAATTTATCATAATGATCAATTAATAAAATAGTAAACTACATTTTGGTGAGACTCACTATAGCTTTTATCTCTTAGATCTTTTTTATTTCATTGTTCCACCATAATATATAAAATTACAAGGCTGCTCATGATTGGATTTCTGTCATACAGTGTTCCAGCATCCATTCCTCCACTAGTGTACTTTTCCTAGTACCAATGTCCCTGGATTCCCTCCTCTCTCCCTCAGCCTGCCTCCATAGCAGGCATTTTTCCTCTTCTTCTCTCCCTCTCTCTCTCACACTCACACTGTCTCTCTCTCTCCTCTCTCTCACATTGTGGCTTGCCAGGCATCCATGTAGAGTTTGTCATATATATCCCTTTACCTACATTCAATGTTCAGTTCTAGTCTAGTGTTACCATTTCAAACCATTAGTGGAACACTGGTATATATTTATATCCCACAAGTGAATGCAGTCATTGTATATCTGTCCTTTTCCTTCTGATTAATTTCTATAAGCATTATAATCTTCATGTCCATCCATTTGTAGGCAAATTTTATGACTTTGTTTTTGTTACAGCTGCATAGCATTTTGTTGTGTAGATGTACGATAGTTTCTTTAGCCAGTCTTCTGTTCTTGGGCATTGAGATTGTTTCCAGATACTAGCTATTGTGAATAGTTCTGCGATGAATATACAAATGCAGATGGTCCTGCTACATCATCTGGGTGTTTCTAGGTCTCAAGGGTATATTCAGAGGAGTGGTATTGCTGGGTCAAATGGGAGCTCAATACTTAGTTTTTGGAGGGATGTGCATATTGCTTTCCAAAAGGGCTGGGCCAGTTGGCACTCCCACAAACAGTGAATGACAGTCCCTTTCTCCCCACATCCATGCCAGCACTGATTATTCTTGCTCTTTTGGATGTATGCCAGTCTCTATGGTATGAGAATATAACTCATTGTTGTTTTGATTTGCATCTCCTTGATGATTAATGATGAAGAACACTTTTTCATATGCCTTTTGACGATTAGAACTTCTTCTTTGAGAAAGTTTCTGTTCATTTCTTCTCCCCATTTTTTTTTGCTTTTTGGGTCACACCGGCAATGCTCAGGGGTTACTCCTGGCTCTGCACTCAGGAATTACTCCTGGCGGTGCTCGGGGACCATATGGGATGCTGGGGATCGAACCTGGCCGGCATAGGCCGGCCGCGTGCAAGGCAAGCGCCTTACCCGCTGGGCTATCGCTCCAGCCCCTCTTCTCCCCATTTTTAATGGGGTTTTATTTTTATTGTTAATTTCTACCGCTGTCTTGTATATCTTTGATATTGACCCATTATGGTTATTGGGTGACTATTATTTCCCATTCTGTGGGCTGTCTTTGTATCTTGGTGATAATTTTCTTCTGAAGTGCAAAGCTTTTCACTTTCATATAATCCCATTTGTTTATATTTGATTCAATTTGCTTTTGAGTGGTGTTTCATCTTTTAAGATGCCTTTAACTTCAATGTCGTAGAGGGTTTTGCCTATGTTTTCTTTGATGTATCTTCTAGATTCATGTCTGATGTTGAGATCTTTAATCCATTCTGATCTGACTTCTGTGCATGGCATTAGAAATAGGTCTAATAGCATTCTTTTACATTGAGCTTCCCAGTTTCCCCAGTACCAGTTGTTGAAGAGACTTTCTTTTTTCCATTTAATATTTTTCCTCCTTTATCAAAGATTAATTGATCATATATGTAAAAGCTTTTTTGCTTTCTTGCTTTTTTTTTTGCTTTTTGGGTCACACCCGGCGATGCTCAGGGGTTTCTCCTGGCTCTGCACTCAGGAATTACTTCTGGCAGTGCTTGGGGGACCATATGGGATGCCGGGGATCGAACCTGGGTTGGCACGGGCTGGCCGCCAAGAGAGACTCACAGACATGGGGCAGAACTGCTACTTGCTCTCCCTGTGCCCAGCCTCTCACGAGGCACCCAGGAGGGATGGCGGGTTATAGCCCTGGCCCACCACCCAAGCCAGACAACACCCCACACCATGTGGGCCTCCATTTCCACATCCGGACTTCCCCTCGTCAGAACTCCACCCAGCAGACCAGCCTATCACAGCCCAGCAAGCGGCCACACAGTTCATCAATAAATGCTGGATTTAGAGATGACTACAAGAGTATGCTACCCGCTCGGCAGAGCCTGGCAAGCTACCCATGTTGTATTTGATATGCCAAATACCAGTAACAATTTTGGACCTCATTCCCATGACCTGATGGAATGGTTTGAGGCTCTTTATGTTCCTGGAGCAAGCAGATGCCCTTGGGCTCTACTAGCATGAGACAGGACATATGGAGATGTTGCTGGTGCCTGCTTGGGCCAATCAATGACGAATGGGGATACAGTGATACAGTAATATTTAAAAGTGTGTATTAGGTTCTTCAAAGAAATTGACCAAACATTCCTGAAATTTGTGTGGAATAATAAACCCCCACAAATAGCTAACGCAATTCTTGGGAAAATAAGATGGAAGACATCACCTTCCCCATCTTTGAACTCTACTACAAAGCACTAGTAATTAAAACAGTATGGTATTGGAATAGAGACAAACTTGTAGACCAATGGAATTGAACTGAATATCCAACACACATAATCTCTTAGAAGATTTTTTGCAAAGTATAATTGTGAAAAATAACATGGATCCCTAAAAACCCATGTTCCATAATTAGCCTATCTCATATGATCATAATAATCACTTGTATCACTTGTATCACTTGTCTTCCCATTGTTCATCGAATTGCTCAAGCGGGCACCAGTAACATCTCCATATGTCCTGTCGCAAGCTAGGGGGAGCCCTAGAGCATCTGCTCACTCCAGGAACACGAAGAGACTCAGACCATTTCTTCAGTCTGTGAGAATGGGGTCTATAATTGTTACTGGGTTTTGCACATCAAACACGACGTGAGTAGCTTGCCAGGTTCTGCTGTGTGGGTGGCAAATAATAACCGCATACTGTGCTAACTGTCTATCAACTATAAACCCCGTTCCCATGTCACCCACTTCATCTTCCAAAATCCATGTATAAACCTGTCCTCTACAATCAGACAAAAAATGATTTTTTGTTATTCACTATTAAGAATAAATTTAGCATTTTGGGATCTGAGCAACAGTACACTGATTAGAGCATTTGCCTTATATGCAACCAATCTGGGTTCTATCCCTGACATCTCATATGGTCTCATATGCACTGTCGAAAGTAATTCCTGAGTGCAGAGCCAGTAGTAGTAACTCCTGAACACCTTCAGGTGTGAACAAAAAAAAAGACAAAAAGAAAAGAGTAAATATTTAGTGTGTATATAATGGTGTATAATTCTAAATATTTTGTGAAAATATTCCTAAATATTTGAGTCTTGAACAGAGTATTATAAATATGTCTTGAAATATCTCTTACTTGACTTGGTAAGGAGGCTGTATGTTTGTTTCAATGGAATACTACTCTGACATTCAGGAAGATACAATTCTGTCATTATGGAACAAAATGACTAGAACATCATAATCCATAAGCAAACAAAGCAAGGAAGTGAAAGACAATTGTCATGCATAATTTTTTTCTTATGTGAAATAAGTAGCTAAAAGAAAACAAACTGAAAAACATCACAAATCTTACGTTTATCAGGGGAAAGTGTGGGAAAAAAGTATAGAGGGCTTTTTGTGAGAGATGACATTGGTGCTGTGAATCCTATAGACATATGAAGATGTTGAGCTATTTCCCTAAAATTCTATTCTGTTGTGAATTAATGAAGAAGCAAAAAAGCAAAAAAGCAAACATAAAAATAAAAATATTCTTTGATATTGGGAAGACCATATTCTTTATACACAAAAAATGTACAAGTCTATGAGCACATAAAACACACTGACAACACACACACACACACAATCTCTTGTCCATCCATTATTCCCTGATTATCAAAAGATAGGAACAGGACACATGACTTGAATTTAATGTCCCGTAGGAAGGGGTGGACCAGACAGTTGTTAAGTTTGATAGTCTTTTAAAGATATTTCTATGTCTGAAATATAAACACAATGTGTTTATGTATTATCTATTCAGAGGCATTAAATATGATTTTCCCATTTATTATCTCTATCATTAAAATCTATTCATTTAGGATGTTGGTGTCTAAACTTAAAAACTATTCCATTATAAGAAACTATGAAACCTTGTATTTTTGCGACATCATGGGCACAGTTAGAGGATATTTTTTTTTAGTCACACCTGGCTATGCTCAGGGGTTTCTCCTGGCTCTGCACTCAGGAATCACTCCTGGCGGTGCTCGGGGGACTATATGGGATGCTGGGGATCGAACCCGGTCCAGCCGCTTGCAAGGCAAATGCCCTACCTGGTGGGCTATAGCTCCAGCCCTAGAGGATATTAAGTTCAGCAGAATATGACAAAAGGAGAATGACAAACTCCAGATGATCTTAATCATGTCCAGTCTGTAAAGAAACAACATGGGGATAGACAATGTCCAAGGAAAACAAACTTGATAGTCGAACTATACTTACCAACATGAAGAGACCAGGGGGAAGGAGAAGGTGGAAGAGGAGGGATCTAAGGAAAAGGTGAAGAGATATTTGCATCTTGATGGTAAGAATGGTACAGTAACGTTGTGCCTAAAACATAAATACTAACACTGCTACAATGCTATTTAAATGATAACAATAATAATAAAATAAAATTAAGCTCTTGGAATTGAGCCCTTTGACTTAGAATTTGCAAGCTATAAAATAAATAATTTGAAAAAGGAATAGTTGGCTTTCATTAACAGTACATTTCTTTATTTCTTTTTTTTTTAACCGTTAGGATCATACCTGAAGTGTTCAGGGGTTACCTCTGGCTCTACATTCCGAAATTACTCCTGATCGTGCTCTTGGGACTATATGGAATTCTGGGAATCAAAACTGGGTTGGCCTTGTGAAAGGCAAGTGCCCTACCCACTGTGCTAATGCCCTAGCCCCTGTAACAGTTCCTTTCTTACAGTCCACTTGTAATGATTGAGTCTAAACATTTAATCTCCATTATTCCAAATCTACTGTTATTAACATTCAACTCTTTCATGAATGGCAAGTTCTACAATTCTGATAAACATTTGTTTTCTCTGAAAACTGCACAAAAATTGTAGTAAATGGAAATATGAAAGCTTCTAACAGAAAAAAGACTGGGTCCCCCTTGGATGAACCCAGAACCACGGCAGAGACTGGCAAACCACCCATGGTGTATTCAATATGCCAAAAACAGTAACAATAATGGATTTCATTCCCAATGAATGGAGATGTTACTGGTGCCCGCTCGAGCAAATCGTTGAACAATGGGAACACAAGTGATTCAAGTGCTAGTTTAGGATATTGAGAAATGTACATGTTAAAATGCATTTAAATTACTAAACAGAGGGCCTGGTGCAGAGTACCTGCTCAGTTAAATCCATTTGGTGTCCTTTTAGTTTGCTATTGAGTCTTAAAATGTATACAATTCCTGACAAAAGGACTAATGCACAAAGTATGCATATAACTATATAATTTTGATACACTAATTTTACAAAGAAAATATAAATAAAAATAAATGAAACACCACAGTTAGGGAATGTGCTAAGCAGGGCAACATCTGAAAATTATTTTAAAAGAAGCTTCCAAAGTCTACTTTTAGAAATGTTTTAGAAAACTTAGCTTCCTATGTTTACTCTGATCTGTTCATGTCAGTTTCTTCTATGCTGGATTCTTTTTTTCTTGTTTATTTAATTTGGCATAAACAGGAGCAGTCTTGAAAGATAAATATTGTGTCATCCAGACAGAAGGCTGTCAAATACAAAATAAAAACCTGCTCAAGAAATCCAGAGCAACTGATGTCGCAGCTCTGTGGAAGAGGCAGCTTGGTTGAGGCTCTCCTCTTGTTACTCTCTGCGTGTCTTTCTCATTCAGGCAAGTTGTTTACCTTTAGGAAAACCAAAAGGTGGTCTGCATTGTGTACTACTGGGAGTGCCTAACATACGCTAAGCAGAGAGAGGAAGCCAACCAGTGGTCTACTAAAGGTATCTTCTAGACAGAGGTCACAGGTCACTGTTAGGGAGCAGGGCTCGTGGATTGGGGGAAAAATGATAAAGTGATTTTTCACTTTCATGGCTGAATGCAGGATACGATGGGGGATATTTCCTATGGAGGTTTGGAATCACCAAAAAATCAACCTTTCCTATTTATATAGGATATGGGTAATCCAAGAGAGCAGGTTAAAATCTACAAACCTGTTGTTAAAGAGTTTTAAGCTATAGAAACATCAACATCTAGAAATTGTTTCTCAGCCTGTGGTTTGTAGGCTACTGGTATTAGATGTACTACTTTGTTCCAATATGAATTTGTAGATCCCGTGCCCATAAATAGTGTATCAATATCTATCAAGGTTGAATCTGAGAATCTATATTGTAGCAATTTGATAATGGATTTTTTGTACACTAAAATTAAGCAGCCACATATTGAGACAATTTCTAACTTAAAAGTTGATGAAGGGCAAACACCAGATGACAGAGCTTACCCATTTTCTCAGCAGGTGAGAAAATTTCCCTATTTTCTGCAAGGTGCTTGTGAGCACCAATGCACATATTTCTTTCTTAAATTTAGCAGTTGTTTGATAAAGTAAGAGCAGAAGATGGAAAGGAAAATGCAAAAAGGTCTATAGTTATTCACCATGAGTTATTATAGTCACAAATTATCAATGTGAGGCTATAACTATGTACCTGAATATCCACACATTACTAATATGAAATGATCATAGACCTTTCCATCCTTGGAATCACATCAGATATAACCACCTTTTTTGCCTAGGAATCACTGCTGTTCACATGATAGTTGCTTTGTAGTCACAATATTCACCCAATAACTAAACATTACCCAAATTTGTTTTCACATAACAGAATGTAGGGCAAATTTACATGATCTACTTAGATGTAGTTTACAGTGTCTGTCAAATACAGGCATTACTATTAGCCTTTAAAGTTTAAAAAAACCAAGGAATGCCATTGAATTCATTGATACCCAAGAGTGCATTGACACCAAATTTTAGAACCAGCCTAGGAGAAATAATTAATTTGTGTTTAATCAATGATAAGCCTTGTATAGATTTTGATGATGTATACTCAGAAGATCTATGTAAACAACCATTCCTCAGTCTAACTTTTTTTTAGCTGATTACCTCCCAAAAAAGAAGACATTTACATTTCCAGATCTAATGAATAGTTATTTTCTGGAATCACTGTCAATTCACTGGAGTAGTCAAAGCACTGTGCTTTATAATGGTGCAACTCAGCTATAAGTGATTGATATATTATTAAATTAGAGAGGGGCATACTTCTCTATTGCATAATAAACTGTTTTCTAAAGATTGGCTTTTTACATTAATCATCCATCGTGGAATAAACAGCCTCAGGATGGAACCCTCATCAGCGTCCATTACCAGTATCCTATAAGAAGTGGAAGAGACACTAGAAAACTTCCTCCAATCACATTTATGGGACACATGAGGATATTGTGTGGAAGGTAAACAGCCAGCAGACCAGGAAGAGATGCCTTGTGAGCTACCAAGCCTGATAGCAACTTGATCTTGTACTTCCCAACTTCAAGAAGCATGAAAAACAAATGTTTGTCAGTAAGCCACTCAATTTATGGCAGCGTGACTAACTAATACACCTTAATAATCAAAGGAGGGTAAAGAGTCACTACAAAATTATCAGAGGAAATGTATAGATAAATACATCATTAAATATTCTCCTAAAAATATCTTAAAGGTTAAAGCTTAATGAGAGTTGCTGTTATAGACAGGAAAAGATCACCAGGAATTTAAACCATTCAGTAAGGAAGCAAGGACTGTCTATCTATCTAATAGGTAGACTTCCTAAGTGAATTATTTATCAAATTAAAGAAAAGGTGAAAATGGACTGATGTTTAAAAAAGACAATAATCAACTTCAAGAATTTTAAAATGTAGTCTATGTAATTTCCTTTCTTTTTGTACTTTCTGATTAGATAAATTTTCTTAAAGAATAGAAATCCCTCATCTTACATAAATATTTTCAGCCACAGAGTCTACTTCTATAGCTTTCAGGGTTAGATGGGTGTCAAAAATCCTTGTTAAATTCTTTGCTACCTTCCAATGAATGAAAAAAACTTTGTTAGACAGGCAAAAGTCTATGACTATTCTCTTGAGTTTCTTGGAATGTTGTCATATCTTGCTTAGCAATTGCTGTAAGATTTTTGCAGTTTACCTTATAACTCCAAATGACTGGAAACTTGGCTACAAATTATTCTCTTTTAGCCTCGTCTGACTAGTTCACCCAGAATTATCAACCCACAGCAATAGCAATAAAATTAAATTGACGAGTCCCCCGGGTTTGTATTTGCAGTATATTCCAGTAATACAATGACAAGAACATTCTTTAAACACTAATGTCCTTCCTTTTTATGCTTTTATAGGTTCTGTTATTGATTTGTTTATATTCCATTTGCTTGTTAATGGTTTAGAAATTCACTGTATAGTATCTCACATACCATTATCATACTAAATTCTTCTCTTTTTCTTTTATTTGTAGCAATATCTGAGATTCCTTATGAAAAATAAGATAAAAACACAAATAGTTTATCTTTAGCAGTGATAAAGACAGATATTTACTAGAGTATATAAATGGATAGACAAGAGAACCAAAATGTTGAGATAAATAAGGGTTTAAGCCATTGTTTCAGACAGGCTATAAAAAACGTTATTAGGAATTTTCGAAGAAAGAAGAGAAAAACTGCTGTTTCTAATTCTTTCTTGGCTTAATCATTCAAAAGTTTAATAAGCTGTGTACCTAAACGGGAGATGGATTTTACAATTTTAGAATAACAATATGTTTATATATCCCTTTTGTTCTCCCTTTTGCAGCTGAAACTATACATTTGTCATTTTAATTGGGTTTCAGATGGACACAAATTCTTACTTTCTCTTACAAATTGATTTTTTTTGAGAGTTAGATGGAAACAGTCACCATAGTTTTTAGTTGCATTTTCAGTCACTCAAGGATTTATGGTAAGGATACGGAGCATATCTCATTTTTTTTAATTCTTTACTAGTCCAAGTCCAACCATGAACCTCAACCAATGTTGGGGAATTTAATTTAATATTAAAAGACAATTTCCCGACTATATCTATTCCAAGAATCACATGTTTTATATATTAATTTAATTATATATGCTCAAATTATTTAAGTGTTATAAAAGTTTTAAATACCAAAGATATTTTAATAAATATGCTTTTCTTCTACTTGCTAATGCTTTAGAGAAAGATATTGTATTTTATTATTTTTTCAGAAATATATTTTTAAAGAATAGAAGAGCAGCAGAAGAGCCGATCACAGCCGGGCTCGTTCATCAATAAATGCTCAAGATTATAGGTGACTACAAGAGTATCCCACCTGCACAGCAGAGCCTGGCAAGCTATCCGTGTCATATTTGATATGCCAAATACCAGTAACAATTATAGACCTCATTCCCATGACCTGAAGCAATGGTTTGAGGCTCTTTATGTTCCTAGTGTGAGCAGATGCCCTTGGGCTACACTAGCATGTGACAAGACATATGGAGAAGTTACTGGTGCCCGCTCGAGCAAATCGATGATCAATGGGAAGACAAGTGATACAAATAATTTTAAAGAATAAAAATAAAAATTCTTTTTATTCTTTAAAATCTCAAAAGATTTGAGTGGTGCCCGCTCGAGCAAATCGAAGATGAACGGGAAGACAGTGATTCTTTAAAATAAAATTTAAAATTTTTATTTTAAAGAATAAAATTGGAGACTATCATGCTGAGTGAAATTAGTCAGAAGGAAAAGGACAGATATAAAATGACTGCATTCATTAATACGACATAAATAGATACCAGTGCTTTACTAAATGTGGGAAATGGTAATGGCAGATTAAAACTCACCATTGAATATACACAAAGAGACTTAAGTGATAAACTCTAAATATCTGCAGGGCTAGCCACAATGTGTAAAATAAGAGGGAGAGAGATGCAGAGACAGAGAGAGACAGAGAGAGAAAGAGAGGAAACTGGGGTACCTGCTATTAAGGCAGCATGGGGGTGGGCTGGATGGGTGGGGTACATTGGTGGTGGAAATGGGGCACTGGTGGAGGGATGGGTGCTGGTATACTGTATTACCAAGAACCAATTATGAACACCTTTGTAATTTTATGTTTCACGGTGGTATAATAAAAATTAAAAAAAATAAAGAATAAAAATTTTTTTAAACTATCACTCTTCAATCTAGGGGCAAGGGAACATATTTCCTTTAACATTCAATCAAATTAATATTTCTTGATGCTTTTCCATCTGTCAGACTTATTCTTAATTAAAATTTTTATTTCATTCTATTTAATTGCAATGCATGGTGTTTTAAGATGACAGATACTTTCTCTAGAACAAATTTTTTTTAATAAATATAAAAGAACATTCTCTAAAAGTAGCAGACTCTGAGTCATTCAAAGCTAGACTTCTGGGACACTTGCTTTTTGACAGTCTGAATTCTTTGATGGCTAGTTAAATTTGTGCAAGACTCAGCCAGTAAGCACTCAGTCTGGAGGTACAGTGACATGGGCAGGGTTCACTACACAATACAGACAGTGATTCCAAGAGCTTGACAAATGAAGAGAAAGGACATCTGCCCTCTAAGTACAAGGGGCCACTCATCTACCTCTGAATTCTGGTTGCATGGCACACACTGTGTTATCTCATAGGAAGCTTCAGATAGCCTTGAAAGAGTTGCTTAATATAATTTGAAATGGGGCTGGAGAGATAGTACAGCTATAGGATGTTTGCCTTTTATGCTGCCAACCCAGGGTGATCCCTGGGACACCATAACATTTCCTAAGCACTACATGCATATCACATTGCCCAAAGTGTGAAGTAGATACTATCACCTTGATGAGTGGGACTGAAACAGTGAGTGTATACAAGAAGGGCAGTATATGACACAGCTGAATGAAGCCAAATTGTTGTGCTGTTTGGCAGTTCTCATCTTGGGAAAGATTCTCATTTCAGATACAAAATTAAATTTTGTGAATAAATATAATATATTTATATTGCGAAATGATAGATGGGATGGAGTTATATCAGCTTAGCAAGTGATCAAACCAGGATACAACTAAGAGAACAACTCTATTGGGTATGGTTTGCCTCAATGATGGCGTTCACTGGGAGTGGCAGGCCATTGCCTTGAACTTGACAAGTAGTTCATTGTCGGGAACGTCGCCAGGGTCCCCCGACAGTGTCAGGACAGAGGTTCTCTTCTACCTCCGAGGATGTCGGGAGAACAGATGAAAACTCACGAGTCCGGGTGCAGTTCCAAAAAGGCTTTTAATAGTACAAAAGCTCTTCCACAGCGCTCCAATATAATGAACCAGCTCTAGCTCTGGTCCGAACTTAGACCACACAAAAGAGCCTAAGTCTCCCACCAAAGAGAGAGGATCTCACCCGAGGCTGAGTCCTACCCAGAAGAAGGAGCAAAAGGCCAAAGAGCAAAAAGCCAAAAGCCAAAAGCCGCGAAGCTGAGGATCCAAAAGCCACAGGAGCCAAAAGCCAAAAGCTGAAAGGCCCAAAGGTCAAAAGGTGAAGGGGCCTCAAGTCAGCCCCTTATATACACCAAAGTAATCCAATCGGGAGGGTCATGTCAACAAAGAACTCTAAACAGAGTGTAGTGCCACACCCTGTTGCAGGTATAAACAAAGGTTATGCCAAGGTCTAATCCTTTCTACCAAGATTATCTCTTATGTAAAACACTGGAGAGAGAGAGGGGCTGATATAAAGTAATACAATTTAATTTCATGAGCTTCATGTAACCTAGATGGTACCCACAAGGTCCTTCTTATTATTATCTGCACCAGGGTGATTCTGAGTATCTTGTTCTTGTGTACTGAAAGGGTCACACTCACTTGCTTAGAACAAACTAGTATGATCCTTCCTGTAGTCTTCCTATAGTCTCAGTGTAGCCAGGGTGGTAGTCTCCTGGTAAATCTAACTGTCCCATGCGGGCGGGGCATAAAGAGGAGCTGTGCCCAATCTAGAAAACATAGAAGTCTTAGTAGATGTATAAGTCAGAAGTTATTCAATCAAGGTGACTTCTGTAACTGCCACACCCTCTAGCAGTGTTTACATAGAAGAGAGGTCTCATTAGAATTAACCTTGGCTTAAATAGATTAAGCTGGGAGTGGGCAAAACAACAAAGCTCCCAGGTTAGCTAAACCTGTCCTCCAACAGTTCATCTATTTTTAGATTAGCAAGTGCTGAAATACAAGTAATGTTCTTTGATTCCTTTAGATCTAGCACCAACCTAGATGCACGCTTTCTGTCTGGTACCAGTTTGCAAATGTGCTAGCCCCTTTTCCTTTTCAGTCTCCACTTCTCTGGACCTCACCCAGGAAGCAATGCTTCATTCTGGGCTTGTCCACAAATCTGCCTTACACAGAGTAGAGTCTGTAGAGTCTTTTTGATGTAGTAACTGCTTTCTTCAAGTGAATTTTCAGAATTAACCCCTTGTTGGGTGCAGGGTTCTGTTCAGCTGTTCATTTATAGCTTTGTTAGTACTCCCCCGCCCCAGATTTTGAGGGCCACATACAGCAATGTTATTCCTGGCTCTTTGCTTCTGGAAAACTCTAGGCACCATATAGAATCACTTGTCTTGTCTTGTCTTGTCTTCCCGTTGTTCATGGACTTGCTCGAGCGGGCACCAGTAACGTCTCCATTCGTTGGGAATGAGGTTGATTATTGTACTGTTTTGGGCATATCTAATATACCATAGGCAGCTTGCCAGGCTCTGCTGTGGCTCTGGGTTCATCCCAGGGGGCCCAGTCCATGTAGAATGCAGGGATTAAAGCTGGTTTCATAGGCAAGGCAGTACCCTATCTTCTGTACACCGGCACTGTGGGTACTTTTGTGTGGATTCCACAAGCAGAAAAATTTACTTTTTGGTTACCTGGTCCTACACCTCTCTTTTATGCACTGCTTAAGCTATATTTACCTTAATTGCTTACTGAAAATAGATGAGAATGTTTCCAAGAGAAAATGCTCTTTCTAAAACCCAGGAGCTATCACTTGCAAATTCCTAAAAATGAGGCTAGTGATGAATAAGAAATGACAGTATAATTGGAGCAATACTGAAAGAAAAAAAAGTGAAATTTAAAGGTAAAAATCAACTAAGGATAATTTTAGAATCCCATAGTGTAAATAACTTTGAAGAAAAAGCTGATATTTTTAACATTTTTAAAGCAACTTAAGACTGACACCTCAAGTACCAAGCTTTGGATACATAATCTAAGGTTTCACTGACAAAATATTGCTTAAATTTATAAGTATCTAAGTACTCTTTGTTAATTAAACTATGTATTAAATCTGTGATAATTGTCACAGATTAGAGTTCTGATATTCAAAGTTTCAATATACACTTATGGTAGATTTGAAGAAAAATGCTTTTGATTGATGCATATTTTCTGTGACTTCTGTGAATTATTAAAACTTGGAGTAAACACAAGATGATTTATACAAAGGCAAACACAGGAAAACCTTTTCTTAATGACACCCAAAACATTCTTCAGTTAAAATTTTGTTTAAAAGTAAATAATGGTTGTTTTATTTAGATTGATTAGCAAGAAGATCATTGTAGGCAATAGATAACTGAAGGCTACCATCTGTTCAATTTTTTCTATTGTATATCTATGAGCTCTGCATTGGTGCATCAGAGATCATGGGAGAATTAATTATGCAGCAAATGAAATCTTCTCACAGATGGTACCCACTTATTTCTTGCAAAAGTATATCAACAAATTGTGTGCTTCTGTTAAACTCTTGTTTGCCACCTTAGAAGTTTCAAGGACCACTGCATTTTGACTATAAGTTGTCTATTTGGTAAAGGAACAAAATTTTACAAAATGTCTAAGTGGAAGTAACCTCACTGAGACTTAAAATCTTTCTTTATATGAGTCTAAATCAAGGTTCATTTTAATTTTTCTAAACACAGTTAGTGTCTTTCTCTTTTATTTGCGACTTTTAGTGTAGAGTTAGAATCCTCACCTTCACTTTTTGGCATGTCAAGAAATCTTTATTTCCAACAAAATTTGCTAATAATTACTGCTGCTGTTGTTGTTATAAATAAAATCTATCTTCTAAGGAGTGTGGTGATTATGATGTATGTACACAAATACATTTAATGTTTTCAATATTCATTCTTTTTTTGATTTTGCAGCTTCATCTAGATGTGCTCAGGGTGAAGTTCTGTCTCAGCTCTTAGAGAATGTTCCTGCCAGGGCTTGTGGCTTGAAGTGCAGTGCCAGGAGTAGAACCCAATTGTCTGTATACAAGGCAGGTAACCAGGTAAATGCCCTGTCCACTGTACTATCTTTCCAGTCCTAACACACTTTATAAAGTGTCCTTTGAATTTTGTGAATTACCAGACTTAGCTTTATTTTAGAAGTAACTTCTGTAGAGATACCAATATGTGGTTTGAGAATACATACATTGTTCATCAATTATCCCCACTGGAAAAAAATATTGCCACATAACATTCTCTAATTTTTCCATCAGTCCTCCAGAAAAAAAGCATTCTAAATTCTACTATTATATCTCTAAATATAATAGTAGAATTTATCATTCTACTATTTATCTCCAAATAGTATAATTTATCTCTAAATAGAATAGTAGTATTCTATTTAGAGATAATAACTTATACTACTATTCTATTTAGAGATAAATTAGAGATAAGATAATAACTTATCTCTAAATAGAATAGTAGAATTCTATTAATAGTAGAATAGTAGAATTTATCTCTAAATATAATAGGCATTGACGACCGCTGGACTAGAGCCATTACCGACTGGATCCCTAAGGATGCCAAAAGATCACGTGGCCGCCCACCTACAAGATGGTCAGACTTCTTCGTCAAGACCCTGAAAGAGTGGTTTGAGACTCTTTGTATTCCTGAAGCAACGTGCCATTGGGCTACACTGGCATGTGCTATTCAAATGGAAATATTACTGGTGCCTGCTTGAGCAAATCAATGAATAAAGGGATGTCAAGTGATCAAGTGATCTCTAAATATTCCAGTCATTTCTTAACCCACTAAAATTGGGTTTATGTCTGAAACACTCTATGTAAATCGCTCTTTCAAAAACCATAAGTTGTTGGGGCTGGAGTGATAGCCCAGCGGGTAGGCGTTGCCTTGCACGTGGACGGCCTGTGCCGGCACGGGTTCGATCCCCGGCATCCCATATGGTTCCCCGAGCACCGCCAGGAGTAATTCCTGAGTGCAGAGCCAGGAGTAACCCCTGAGCATCGCCGGGTGTGACCCAAAAAAAGCAAAAAAAAAAAAAAACACACAAATAAGTTGTAGACTGATTTATAATGATAAACATCTGAAACTTACCTTATAATAAAATGATACTCCAATAAAAATCATTATAGAGTGATTGAAATATTTTTAATTTCATAATATTCTGTCCATAGATAATTTTCACATCAGTTACTTACTCTTTACACAATTTTAAGATGGCATTATCTTCTACCATAGCTTTTACCAATTCAAGTGGTGCTTTTTGTTTCAACTGAATCTCCTTTCAACAATATCTTTGACACGAATGCCTACTATTTAGGAATTGTGTCACATTCCCCAAAGGCGAAACACAAATTTAAAGATATACCACAAAGATTTTTTTGCCTCATTGTTATTGACTAAAACACCATGCTAGATATTGCTGTAAGGATCTTCCAAAATAAATGAGACTGCTTGTCTGCTTGTCCACTTGCATTAAGATAGAGAGCTTCTCATCTCTTATCTGGGTAAAACTGATCACATCATATGAGTCCTTAAAAGTAGAAGACAAAGGAGAAGATTCAATTAGAGCAATGACAAAAAACCTTACACAAGAAAGATTCCGCAGTGGAAGAGAAAGTAAGATCCAAGAAATCAATCTAATGTGCCACTTCTTATTTGGCATATATAGTTCTAAGCATCAAGTCTGGAGGTGAGCTCTAATAGCTCAAGAAAACCCTCTGTCAGCTGACAAGGAAATAAACTAAGGAACTTGCATTTTGACAGTAATTTGAATGATCTGAGAAAAGAGTTTGTCTCAGAATCTCTATTTCCATAACAATCCACTTTCTGTAAGTCAGAATCAGGGGAGTCAATAGAGACTGAACTTCAGAGCTGTAAGATAATCAGTTGGGAATTGTTTGGAGCCACTAAGATTATGGCAATTGATTATGGTTGCAGTAGAAAAATAATGCAACCTTTAGCCTAAGCATTGTTCTTTCTTTTCTGAATTATACCATTTATTCCATTTCTCTAGCTACAACTCTCATCTAACGAGCACTAGAAATACATATGCAATCCTTTACCAATATCTTCAGATATTTCAAATATCTCAGGTCTACTGAATCAAATTATTTACCTCTAGTGGATCTCCTGGTATCTGTCATTCCTTTCTAGACCAACACATCATATCCACCTATTTTTTGTGACATTTTCTCCATCCTTTTCTTCCTCAAAAGCCCTATCCGATTGGTCACAGTGTATTCATAATCAAACATCTATTCAATGTTCACATTACATATAAACCAAATAATTTATCGATTTATCATTTATAAGTTTGATTTCTTGCTTTATTCGCCACACCTGGCTGTACTCAGGTCTTACTTCTGACTCTGAGATTATTCTTCTCAGGGTACAGGAAACCATAAGCATTTTGCAACCTGTAATATTTCAAACCTTAAAACAGATAGATACTTTTGAAAGAGTTGGCCACCCGATGGGGTGACTGACTGGGAGCCTCAGAACGCCGCACCTACCAAGGAAAACTCTGAGAGACCGGGTCCTCTGCAAAAGCAAGGGTTTTATTAATAAGCGTAGTATACTCGGGCCCATAGCATGACCCCAAGTGGTCAGTGGCTAAGAGCCCCGAACCCTTCCAGGGAGGGATCTTTTAAGAGATAGTTCCCGCCGCTACAGAAAAGCCCGCGCATAACCATCCAATAGATTTAAAATACCATATCAAGGTCTGCACGCAGGCAGCCAATCACTTTGCACCAAGTAACCATCTCCCACCAATCAGATCATTTTTAATACATCTTTCTATATTTGGTGCGGCTAGATACACGTGGGGGATCATGAGTCAGCAATGGCTATGTTTAAGTGCAGGAATGCAATCCAGGCAATTCAGGCCAGATAGTAGATTCTGGGCGGGGGTCTAATAACTTCTAACAGGAATTTGTTCTGGGCCTTTTGTAGATAACAAAAAAGGTTACTTCAAGATGAAAAGGACACTCAGGCCCTAAATTGGTAACTTTCCATGAGTAGGCCTGCCCTGGTCGGGAAAGTGGGGGGTTTCTGCCTTCTTTCACTTTAACCAGATAGTATTTTGACTGGATGAAAATAAAGTTATAAAATAGGTAAAATGGGGAGTCAACAATGTAGCTCAGAAGAAAAGGTGCTTCTCACACATAGCTGACCCAGGTTTGCTCACTGAGAATCACCAGGAATGAATCTCAGCAGAAAGCCAGTAGTAAGCTTTGAGCACAGTTAGGTAGGGCCCAACCTTATCCACGCCTCCACAAAAAATAGGTAATAGCTTCTTGAACTATTGTAACTTCTGTAAATATTTTTAATAACACCATGAGATAGAAATTTACAAAGCTGTTCAAAATTGGATTTCAGCCATACAATGTTGCAGCACTCATTCCTCCACCTGTTTCCCACCACCAATGTCCACAGTTACCCTCTCTTGTCCCACCCTGCCTGCCTCTATAGCAGGCATTTTTTCCTCTCTCTCTCTCCCTCTCATTTCCATATGATCATATCAATAGATGCAGAGAAAGCATTTGACAAGACCCAACACCCATTTATGATGAAAACGCTCCATAAAATGGGAATTGAAGAAACTTTTCTCAAGATAGTCAAAGCCATCTACCACAAGCTCAGAACTAACATAATTTCCAATGAGAAAAAACTGAAAGCCTTCACCCTAAGATCAGAGACAAGACAAGGCTGCCCACTCTCACCACTTCTATTCAATATAGCATTAAAATTACTCACCAAAGCAATCAGGGAAGAAAAGAACCTTAGGGCATCTAGATAGGAAAGGAAGAAATCAAGCTATCACTATTTGCAAATGGCATGATATTATACTTAGAGAGCCCTACACTCTACAAAAAAAAACCCAGAAATAAAAGAATCCTATAATGGAGAGTCAGGGTACAAAATCAATATCCAAAAGTGAATGGCTTTCCTATATGCAAATAACGAATGAGGCAAAAGGGATATTAAAAAAAGGCCCAGTTTACAAAAAATAATCAAATACCTATGAATCAGTTTAACTAAGAATATAAAGAATCTGTACAAAGAAAACTACAAAAAACAGCTTCAAGAAACTAAAGAGGACATAAGGAAATGGAGATATAATCCCTGCTCATGGATTGGGGGAATTAATGCTATCAAAATGGCAATACTCCCATTTATACAGATTCAATGATGTCCCTATAATATTCCCATGATATTCTTGAAATAAATTGATCAAAAACTCATGAAATTTGTATGTAATAATAAACCCTATAGCTAAAGCAATCTTTAGGAAAAAAGAAGATGGGAATAATCATCTTCCCCAACTTCAAACTCTACTACAAAATAGTAGTAATTAAAGCAGCATGGTATTGGACTAGAGACAGACCTGTAGACCTCTGGAATAGAACTGATTATTTGACACACACATTCTAAAATATATGCTCACTTAATCTTCAATAAAGGAGCAAAAAATAATTAGTGGATCAAAGAAAATCGCTTCAACAAGTGGGGCTGGGAAAACTGGGCAGCTACATGTAAAAAATGAACTTAGACCTCTTTCTAATACCATGCACAAAAGTCATATTGCAATGGATTAAAGAGCTCAACATCAAACATGAATCTATAAGAGACATCAAAGAAGACATAGCAAAACCTTATCTATAAATATTTTAAACAATATGAATATAAAATAATATAAAGAGCAAACTTAATTGTGTTTGAAAAATACACCCATGAAAATATCAAAGAGAAGCCTGAACAACTCTACATGTGGTCCAAAAACCAATACCAAACAAATGAAAAACCTATAAAAAACACTGAATTTACAAATAAGAGTATTACTTCACAAATAATAATATAACTTTAGAAAGAATAATACTTTAAAATATGTTTTACAAATAATAATAATTTGAGTATACAATAGTCAGAAAAAATGTATATTTCAGACAGAGATGTTGGGAGTCCAAAATTCTTTTTTTAAATTTTGGTTTTTATGGAGGAGGGACTGGAGTCTTTGCCAACCAGGCTCACAGTTTAATGCAATGGCCCCAGGGTATGCTGTTGCTTAGGCCCTGCAGTGTGGGGATATTCCAGGCACCCCAATAATGCTGGGGCATCCAGGACCTCACCTTGATACATTAAAGGAGTGTGAGGACTGCCATAACTCAGTAACTGACCGAGCTAGGAATTCATCCTGACCTCTGAACTATCTCCCTGTAGAGTCCAAACCTCTTGAACCTAGAAGAGCTTTACAGGATGTTTGAAGAAGGAAAGAAATCTACATATTTGTAGAGAAGAGAATGAGACTAACAAACAGGCTTGAGAGTGCATGAAAATGAAGACATTATGAGGAAAAATAATTGGAATATACATACATTCCATGTATTAATTAAATCATGGAAGAAAGGATTTAGGAATCACTCCAAGTGGTGCTCAAGGGAACTAAAGTAATGCTAGAAATGGAACCAAATTAGGCCACATGCAAGACAAGTGCCTTAACCCACATACCAGCTATTCTGCCCAACAATTGGATTTTTCTTATTAAAACAATACCATTTCTAAACTCGTTAGTCTTAGTAGGTCTTCCACCTAGTCATTGCAAAATCTCTCTCCCTGAAGCTAGCACCAGTTTGTTTTTCCTAGGGAATCAAGTTACCATATTCTCAAACTTACAGTTATATCAATTTTGTCCATATTATATAAAAAACTCAAATCCAAAACAAGTTGGAAGAGCAACATCACTTAGGGATATATAAAACTCATTTTCTTTTCCTCTTCTTTCCATTTTATGGAGCTGTAATTATTATGGACAGAATTAAGTGACTTACAGCAATGAGTCTAAAGAAGAATATTTTCTTTAAGCAGAAGCACACACACACACATACACAGATGGACACACACAAACAAAAGTTTTAATGACTCCATCAAAGAAGGAAATGTATCTTTTATAATTTCCTTATAGCATTACTTCCCAACATCATTAGCATGCTCTCAGTGAGGCATAAACTAAATTGTGTTTTCAATATTCTTCTGCAATACCATTCCTGAAACATTGAAAAAAATAAAAACCAAACATTCATAGAGTAATTCTTTTAACTAGCATAGATAGCAATATTGACTACATTATTAAGGCAAATTAGTCATTTATTTTCACTTTGATTTAATGATTGGTCAATATTTTTTCTCATTCATCACTAATTTGCCACATCAATTAATCCCTGTCAGGGAGTATGAGAAATAAATGCAATTAATTTTAGTTAATTTTTGCAATCTGAGTCTAGCATCAATCCACTAATTCACACTAATCACATAAAACACTGAAGAAAATTATAAAGAATACACATAGAGTAAAGAATTATAGTAAATTAGAATTTTATAAATTTCATAATTTTTTTCAGGAAAAATAAAGATACTATGAATATGAATATATTCTTAAATAATTGCTTATGCAGAGCTATACACAAATGATTGGGAGATGTAATATTTCAAAAATAAATATTTTTTGTTTGCAATCACAGTGCAAAAATGTTTGTCATAGAAATATACTATTATAGCATAATCTCATCAAAACATTAAGATAACCTTTTGACATCTGAAATTAATATTTAGATTCAATTAGCTTCATTATTTTTCACATTGTGAATCAACTCATTTTATGCAACTTCTTTCTCATTCCCTAAAATTTAAGTCAAATTGTATTGTGTGTTTTTAAGAACATATAATCAAAAGCATGTTTTCAATGAATAGAAAAAATACTGCTGCAGCAGTCTTTTTCAAGCCCAGCCCAGGTACGCTGATCCAGAGACTTACATATATGGGGCAGAGCTGCTACCAGCTCTCACTGTGCCCAGTTGATCACGAGGCACCCGGGAGGGAAGGCGGGTTCTAGCCCTGGCCTGCTAGCCCAGCAGAGCCTCACAAGAAGCCAGAGGAACCCCACACCATGAAGGCCGCCATTTTCCACATATGAACTCCCCAGCTCATCAGAGCTCCACCCAGCAGAAGAGCATTTATTCATCAATAAAAGCTTGAGATTATAGGTGACTACAAGAGGATCCCATCCACATGGCAGTGCCTGGCAAGTTACCTGTGTCGTATTTATTATGCCAAATACCAGTAACAATTATAGACCTCATTTCCATGACCCGATGGAATGGTTTGGGCTCTTTATGTTCCCAAGCTAGCAGATGCCCTTGGGCTACACTAGCATGTGACAGGACATATGGAGATGCTACTGGTGCCCAACTGAGCAAATCAATGATCAACGGGAAGACAAGTGATACAAGACAAGTGATATGAGTGATGTTTTCAATGCATTATATTTTATTTAAAATCTTAAAGGGAAATCTTAGTTTTTTCTTTACTATCAGATTAAGCTAAAGTATAAAATAGCGCTTAATATTCTATTTATGTCATTTTACTTATAAATGCCTAAGGAAAATTATTCTGCCTCTTTCATGTTCCAATTTGAATTGCCTTCACATCAAAGCCAATTTGGAGTATTGATATATACAACATATAGTTAAAATATATACCCTAAACCCATTGATGTTTAGAAAACCACATTATTAAAAATATTGCTTGGACTATGAATAGAGTTAAGCAGTAGAACATTTGCCTACTACATAAGGGGGTTCTTTTCAATCCCTTGCACTGATTTCACATATGCATATATTTACATATGCATGAATATAAATAAATAAAAATTAAAAACTAACATGGTTGCTTGTAGATATTTAATTGATATCCTACTTATTCATGTTAGATGTGTCTATGTCCTTATTCATGCATATGTTTAGTGCAGAATCTATATCCATCAATATATTAATAAATATATACTGTATGGATGATTACTGGCTAATTACAATTTATTGATAATTTTATAGTATTCTTTAACTATATTATTAATTAAGACATTACCATTGTCTCTCACACTAGAACGACCCATATAGAAGGTCACTGAGTTTTGTGACCACATTCTATTTTTCTTCATATCTAGGTATTTTTAATTTAGGATAAGACTCAGTTATCATTAATTAAACAGAAGCTGATTCTCCACAAAGAGGTATCACAAAATAACAGAAGACAACATATTTCATAATAGAAAACAAGGAAAAAAATGTGACGTTCTGAGATTTTCTATAATAATTTCACCTCTGTGTGTACCATTGTAGGTTGATAGTATTATGTTAATAGATAATCATATAGACCATTATATTTACTGTGTTATTTTCTGGTTCTTTTGATAAAAGAGCAATCAAAAATCAGACATAGCTTGCTGTTATAAGTAATTGTATTACACTGTGCTTTCTGAATGGCCTGATAAAGCAACATATTGTCATGTGTCTGTCTTCTAGTAATAATCTAATTTTTATTTTTCTGGTTTGTGGGGAGAGGAGGTAGTGTCCTCCCAAGTGGTTCTCAGGAGCCCAAGGGACACTCCTGGTAACTCTCACTCAACATCGCAGTAGTCCAGTGTGAGTGCCAAGGAATGTGGCCTTGCTTCATCCTGTGGAATCAGAGAACACCATCATCACCATAAGTATGAGGGTGCTCAGGGGGCCTCTTTGGCTCTAAAAGATAATCCTTGGGAGTCTCTAGACTGATGCTTGGGGACAATGTGGAAATGGGAATCTAACCAGATTTGCAAACATGCAAAGCAAGCATATTATATTTTTTCTAGATCCAGGGTCAAAGTGATAGTGCAACGGGCAGGACATTTGTATGTACTGGACCAGGGTTTAATCCTTGGCATCCCATATGGCTCCTCTAGCACTGCCATGAGTGATTCCTAGTGCAGAGCCAGAGCAATCCCTGAGCATAGCTAGGTGTGGCTGAAGAGACAAAACCAAAATCCCAGCTCCATGATTAATGTAAACTCATTTTGACAAATAAACTTCAAAAAAGTAAATTAACTATTTAGAGAAAGTTTCATTGAGTAGCTTCTTTGATTATGAGTTAGCTATTGTTTAGTACAATATTGTTTATCTTGGTAACATAACTTCTGCTTGGTAAAGGAGAATAGTGTCTTGGTAAATGAGAATAGCTTAATAATGTCTAAACTATGATAAAATTTGTAGTTAACCTGCTAGCATCAATATTAAAAGCAATATTGTTACTACTGTAAATCTGAAATATTGACTCTAAGAGAATTTTCTGTTTGGGAAATAATATTTTGTGCATGGAGGTGGTTACAGATGCTTTGTGGTAGTATTATCATAATACATACCTATAAACTACAGATAAATTGCTGAAGGAGCCAATATTATAATATGGCATCAAATAAAGTCAATCCATGTAATGAAATAAAGCTTCATTATAAGTCATGTTATGAATAAATGTAAATGCATTCATGAGATACTGATGATTATCAAAGATTATCTATAAAACTATGTATTTGATTTAATCATGTACCTGCCAAAAACATCTTAGTAATCACAGTTATAAGCAAAACAATTAAGCCATAATTGCCTTTTCATAATTATCTGTATCTTTAAATATTTCCACAACAAGAATATTCGTTGCAGAATAGAATATACTTTCTCTTGTAGTAAAATACAGAATTAGTTTTTGCGCCATGTTTGTTTTTTTTAATTCTCTTGGTTTTACTCTGGTGTATTCCCCTTACAGTTTTCCTACTATTTTCTTAAAATAACTATGTGGAAGTGGCATGGTTAGTTGTGAGAATAAGTATATTTTAAAGCTATGATATCTACTGTCAAATCATCCAACAGAGAGTATGAAATGTACACCAGAAAAACCTAAGAGTCTATTTCTGTGCATTAAAGTTTCCCTTAATATTATTTCTATGCAAATAAGACACTAGCTTTATTCAAAATAAAACATAAACTTAGCATGCCTTTCATTTTATAACCCAGGCAAAAAACTAATGTCAGGTTGGAAAGATAGTACAGCAGGTAATGTCTTTACCTTGAACATAGCTAAATAAGCTCCAGTACTCAGCACGCTATATGGTCCCCTGATCATCACCAGGGGTGATCCCTGAACTCAGAGCCAGGAGTAAGCCCTGAGCACTGCAGTGTGTGCAATAAAATAACAAAAGAGAGTAAACAAATATCAATAATTTCATATTACTGTTCAGTAATTTCCATATAAAGTATGCACAGTTAGACATAGTGACACATATACATATGTGGCTATGTATATGTGCATATATCATATTTTTATATATGACCATACACATCCACATGTGAATTCATGAATATATTTTTACTATTATGGGTGTGGCTGTGTATTCTGACTACCAAAGGAAAGCACACAACTTCCTGTTCAGAATTTTCGTTTCCAACAATAAGTTGTCTATATTTATGTAAGCATGTAAAACTACCATTTTAAAACTTTTCATATAGTAATTTTACTTAAGGTAGCATGATTTTTAATACTAGAACTTATGTGTTAGGAATATAATGATACCCCAGCACATCTATGACCAATGTGCATGGAGGTAGTTACCAAACTCTTTCCACTGTAGTTCTTATTTCCCTTCTTGTTCATTTATTCCATCCGCCCTTTACTCCCCAGCACCCTCACCTCCACCCCCTGCTTTTGTCCTTGCTTAAGGTCTGTTGTCAGAATCCAGAGTCTAAACATTTGTTTTAATTAGCTTTGTCTATTCCCCTGTTTTGTTCCTTTATATTCAAAAACATATAAATATATATAAACTGATGCATCAGTATTTGCATTCCTCCTTTTGACTTATTTTGCTAAACATTATAAAATGTGTCTTTAAATGTTACATGGTATCTTTCGTTCATTTATTTATTTATTTATCGAGAGTTTATACTTACTCCTGTGCTCAGGAGGGAAGCGTTTGCAGGGATGGGGATTCAACCATGTGAGGCAAGTGCCTTAATCATTGTGTTACCTCTCCAGCCAAGCATGCATGGTATTTAAACTTGATTATAATATAAAGTATTCTATCATATGTATGTACATATTTTATTTGACAGTTTCTTATTTATAAATAAGTACTCAGGTTGCTTCCAGGATTATTTGCCATCTAAATATTCATAATAAGTTGAAAACCAGATCATAATTATTTTACTTGACTTGGGAGACTTGTTTGGTTTAATTGGTCATTTGGCTTCTTACATGTCTTAATTGTCTATTCCTATGTATATTCAATTAGATTAGATATCATTTCCTTGTTGTTTATGACTTTCTCTTGTATTTAGAGTATCTATTAGACATATAGCTAAAATACTGTCATTCTTTTTGTTTTTATTTTGTTTTATCTATTCTGGTCTTATTTTTTTCATTTTTGTCAAACATAATAATTTTCCTCTAAGTTCTTATATTTTTATCATGTTCATACTTTCCCCACTCAAAAGAATTAGTTGACACATGTTTTCTTGAAATTCAATTGCAAATTATTAATGCAATTATTTTAAGTTCCTTGAGAAGTCACACTTCTAGACTTCCATATAAAGACACATCAGTAACTTAAGCTGAAATAAAATGGTGGATTTTATACATAAAAGTGACCACAGAGGTGGTGCCACATATCTGTTGTGTAACGAGGAGGCTTGTTCTAATCTGCTCTGAATGTCTGTATATTTTTTTGAAAATGTAGACAGAGTCTTTGAAAGGGTCATGTAATTTTTATTGGGGTAGCCTATAGCCATGCCCAAATGCCAGCCGAAGTAATTACATTCTGCTTATAAGCAGCAGCAATATAATTTCAATTAGAGCAGCATCGAATGTCCTGATATAAACCTAGGGGTTTGAAATCCACTTCGGAGGCCAGAAGATAAATGAGACATGTGACTGGGCACATGCTCAGAGGTGAAATTAATTTTGGGCTCTTTCTGACAAGCTTAAGTCAATGGCCTGTTTCCAAGACAGACATATGGGAGAGATGGAGAGTGGAAGGGCAAGTGCAAAGGAAAGTGATAGAATAAATGAAATATAATAGCAAGACTTAAAGGTCTACTCCTTGCCTGACATATTCTGAGTGATCTGCATACACTAAATCATCAGATGCCCTTAACAACCCCAGAGGTAAGTGCTATTATTATCATGATAATATAGATGGAAAAAGGGAGATCATTAGGTGATCAGAAAGATGAAGCTATTGCCAAATACACAAGGTCAGTATGAGTCAGTGGTGGTGTCTTATTCCAGATTTTCTGTCCCTGAGATCTAACAATCTCCACTGAACTCTACTGTATCTAAAGTTCCATTTCTTTGCTTTTTTTGTCTTATGTACAGCAACCTCGGCAAGAACTTCTTTTCAGCAGTCCATGTTTTTCCACTATACTCATTGTTGACATTATTTTAATTCTATATGATTAAATTGGCACATATTTCCAAAGTGTTTAAATCCTTGTCATTGAGTGAGCAGCATTAGTAATATTAGTAAGCTCAATTTATTATTTCATGCATATTCTATAGCAAGCACTCTAGGTTAGAAACACAATTAGGAAAAGAAAATAAAGATCTCTTTTACTTTGACCAATTCAAGCAGTGACAAGAACTTGAGTGGAAAGGGTGATGGAGTATGGGTCACTGGTAGAGGAAAGTGAACACTGGTGATCAGTTTGGTATTGAAATATATACCTAAAATTCAACTATCAACAACTTTTTAAACCATAAATTTTTTTTTTTTGCCTTTTGGGTCACACCCGGAGACACTCAGGGGTTACTCCTGGCTCTGCACTCAGGAATTACTCCTGGCGGTGCTCGGGGGACCATATGGGATGCCGGGATCGAACCCGAGCCGGCATGGGCCGGCCGCTGCAAGGCAAACGCCTTACCCACTGGGCTATCCCTCTGGCCCCTGTAAACCATAATTTTTTAAATAAAATTAAATAAATAAAAAGAAATAAAATAAATTAATAAATAAGGAAAATAAAAATATTTTAATAACTGCCAAGTAAAGCAATTTTTACAAATAATAATTTCAGGACACTTGTAAAATTGCCTGTAAAAAGCATGATCTAGTACAGAGGAGATACAGAGCTCATAGACCTCATGCTTGGCATGTGCATAACCTTGTGTTAGCTCTTTCCCTAAAAAAAAATATCACCTCCTCATCCTGCAAACACAGCTTAGAAACCTGATGGTTTGAATCAACGGTCTAGGAACTGAATCATTGCGCCCATATGGCCACTGGGCATGGTACAGAGCCTGTAAGAACCACTGGGAGAGTTCCCTGTGAGAGAAAAGGGAGTATGCTATATCTTAGTATCACATGGCAGGAAGAACTAGCCTAGTTTAGCCTTAATTCCCACTAGATAGAACCTCAGGTACTGACAAATAATCTGAGTACCAAGAACCGTATGGAGGTAGGCACAAAGAAAGCTGAGTGAGAGTATTCTGGAAAAGAGAGCAACATGAGAGGAGGTTGTGAAGCAGAAGAGATGTGGTAAACCAAAACGCTCTATAAAAGAATCATTAGGTTCTGTTCATATTAAGCTAAAATTAGGGCATCCAGGAAATGTTCAGAAGCTCAGTTCTTAGGATTTATCACAGCAAGTACCTGAGTTTCTGTACAGCCAAACATGTCAAAAACTCACTTTCTTTTTCATCAGGTTTTCTTGATATTGCACTTCTTGGTCTTCTAGGCCGAGTTCTGACAACACCTCTTGATTTATGTGTGGCATATTATGATCCAAGTTCTGCTTCTATCTCTTTCTCTTATGCTTTGGACCTTACATATGTGAACCACCTTCTGTTATCTCTTCACTGTTATTTCTGGATGTCACACCCAAATCTGTCCATATGTTTGCTTAGTGCTGAATTCAATTATTTAATTCCCTCAATTCATGGTACCATCTTAATGGCAGTTGACCATCTTTAGCTTGCCATGTCATTATTCTCTACCAGGTATTCTATCTGTGTTTTAGATGTTTTCTAATGACGAGCAATCTACTTGCCCAAGTTATAAGCTGTGTGTTATGTCACTTCTTCCCTGCATCTAAAATGAGCCACAAACACTAACTGCATCTACTTTCTTTGTATCTTCTAAATCTCTTAACTTTTTGTTTACTTACTAGTTAGGGGGATCACTCCTGGAGTGCTCATGAAACCAGGGTGACAATGTTTGAGCCAGGATAAAGCACATGCAGTATAAATGCCTGAACTTCCGTGTTTTGTACTTTGTCTCTTCTTTCTGCCCTTTACTTTATGACTGTACCCCTCACTTACTTTCCTTTTTTCAGTTCACCTTTGTTGTGTTTTAGCCATCTAAATTATTTCCGTCACTGTTTTTTTTCTTCTAATGGCCCATCTCTTATGGCCAGTGATGTTTCAGGCCTGTAGTATTATTCATCTCTCTATTTTAAACATTCTTTCATGAATCTATTAGCTGTGAAGGTAGATCAAAACAGGTGATCTCTTGAGTCAAGTTCTCGTTGAAGACTCCAGGCACATTTCTGCTCAGTCTGCCTCTTTAAGTGCACTCTCTTCTCAATCAAAAATGCAAGCTCCTCTGACCCCAAACATGATCTTCTTCCTCAAGTGTTTTGCAGGTGTTTTCCTCTCAAAACTCACCAGCACCAATCTGACTTTTTCAATAGGCCCACTGTGAGCTAGTCCTAGAGTAAAACTTGCTTCGTTCTTTACTAAATCACATATTTCTCCAACACAGCTGCCAAGGGTGCCATAGGGGTGCTTTAAGACCACAGGAAGTGGCATCAATAAGACCTATATCAAATACATATGTGGCTAGGGCCCAGAGCGATAGCCCAGCGGGTAGGGCGTTGCCTTGCACGCGGCCAGCCTGTGCCGGCCTGGGTTTGATCACCGGCATCCCATATGGTCCCCCGAGCACCGCCAGGAGTAATTCCTGAGTGCAGAGCCAGGAGAAACCCCTGAGCATAGCCGGGTGTGACCCAAAAAGAAAAAAAAAAAAGCAAATACATATGTGGCTAGCCATTAGGGGAAGGCCTGGAGATTTATGTCCATGATCACGTATAATTGTGCTGTAGTCATTTCTAATAGGTTCTGGCTTTATCTTCAATGGCTTCAGAGGTAAAGAGCTCTCTTAGGTAAGAAATTGGAAATGCCTGGAATGTTTGGATCTACCTTCCATGTCTGTATACTTCTAGTATTTTCAAAATATATTATTTACCTCCCACAAATAATATTATCAAAGTTATATATAATCAAACTGCATAATGAACCATAAGAGTTGCAAAATCTTTGAGTAAAAAAGGTCAACTTCATAAAGTAGTCCATTCTTTCCATCATTCATTCTTAGTTGAATCTTCAAGTCTGAATGATGAAGCGCATTTAGCTCTTTCGATTCCTCTCTGGGAGACCCGAATAGCATTCTCATCCTGGCTTCATAGAGCCCAGGTCTCTGAGGCATATGCTAATGCAGGGAGAACAGTGGAGACAAAGAGATGTGCCCGGAGCTGGAGATTTTTTTGTCCTTTTAGCTATTTCTTCGATGGTCTAGAAGACATTCCATTCCGCTCTCTTCCTCCTGTGCAACTCTTGTTTTAGGTCGTTCATCATGTTGACTTCTCGACAATTATTCACATAATTGCTGAATTCAGAGATGTTTGTTCCATTGAGAGTGAATGGGGCCTCTGGAACTAGTTCATTTTTCATGAACATTGTTTTTTAAGATTCAGCTGTAGACCAATCTTTCCACATTCTCGGTCAAAGTCAGCCAGCATTTGTGCCACTTGGTTAATATTTGGTGCTATTAGAACGATGCCATCAGCGAAGCAGAGGTGGTGTACTTGCTGACCATCTATCTTCACTCCCATTCTTTCCCATTCTAATTGTTGCATGACATTTCAAGGGTGGTGCTGAAGAATTTGGGTGAAATGGTATCCCCCTGCCAAACCCCTCTTTTGATATCAATGATCACCTCCTTGTAGAATGGTGAGATCCTGGTGGTGAAAATAATAATAATAATAATAAAAATAATGATAATAATAATAATATAAGCAATTGCTAACGATTAACCATCCTGAGAGTCTTCGCTTCTGTCTCTCCAGGTACAATTCACTTCTGAGTGGGAAGTGACAGAGCAGCCTAGTGCATGGACAGGAGTGGCAGCCCCACCTCGAGGAATGGCAGAGGCTTAGCCATGTGCAATGTTAGCTATGCCCTCAGGAGCTTCAGTATTGCCTCTCCCAACCTGTTTCTAAATGCATCTTAGGGCATCTGGGGCCAGTCTGAACACTCTATTGTAACACACACACACACACACACACACACACACATATACACACAGAGCAAGAGAGAGCGGAGAGAGAGAGATACAGACATACAGAGACAGAGATGAAAACAATTGCAATAAGAGGCATTACTTTAAGGACCATCTGCTTAGTGTTAGGTTGTAAGGGAAGAATACATGTTAATATCTGGTTGAAGGCAAAATTAGGGACATGATTTAGAGAATAGAGCAAGGGTATTGACAAACCCACTTTCCTTTGTTTTCTAATTGCTACCTTTATAAACGTTATTTCTTATAACATTTATAGAGGACACTGCACTCAAAATTAGTTTGGAACACCCCAAAAAGTTCCTTCCCACAGTCCCACGGAAGTAGCTGAGGGTAAAGAACATCTAGCAGCAGAGGCAACCTGTTATTAGAGCAATTCACATGTTTTGAATACACTACTATAGTATTTCATTTGATAATAAACCCCATTAGCCAAAAGAAAGAAATAAAAAGATTGAGAATAAAAATTGTAAAACAGTTTACTCATTTATAATTACAAATAGCTAAGTTTTTAATCTAGGTAATAGTAATGGCAATATCAAGTTTATATTTGCTTACAACATATTTAAAGCAAATTTTTAAAAAGCGCTATAGAAGTTCATCAAATGTACCCCTGGAATTTCTACGATCAAAAATATTGACAGAGACAGATGTTAGGATGCTAGAATAAAAGTTGGATCGATAGAAGACAAAACATATTTCATAGACTTAGAAATGAAAACTTCTTTGAAGTATTTTATCCTCTCATAGTGTTTCTAACTAAAAGACAGACAAATACTGTCTTGAGTCTTCTGATCCATTAATAGTTCTGGCTAAATGGAAGCCCACCAAATAAGGTGAAGAAAAGATATCAGACTCAAAGCGTAATAGAGGAGAAACGACATTAAAGTTGGATCATGCCTGCCAGTTAAAAAATTTAAAGAGTAAGAGAGTTAAGAAAGTGGTTTAAAAAATAGTTTTCAATAAATTAAGTTGTTAAATTTAACAGTGACCCATACTACCTCACTCCTTCCCAGAACTGACATTCCTTTTTTCTCTTTTGTGTTGCTGATTAATGCAACATGTATAATTCATGCAGAAATAGTGATTGTATGGTGCTATAATGAGCTAAAGAGACTTAATCTTGGAAAGGTTCTATAACCAATGGCTGAAAACTAAAATTAGGATGGAATCATTAAAGCCCAAATAGTGTAACTTGCCCTAACATCTATCAAAAACTTGCATCTTAATCTTAAGGTTAGAAATGGAATGGCTCATGAACAGAATGGATATTCCTGGTTAGCGCAGTTATTATCAATGCTAAAGTGAATTCAATGGTAATGTTGAAGTAACTGTTTAGTTCATTTTCCAACAATCAACTACCTAGGCACAGAGGACATGCTGAAAATGGCAAAAACATATTGTTTTGCTTTTTTTCCTGCCTTCTGTAATTTAGGATGAAATTTCGAAATGGGACAAATTATTTTAATTTTTGCATGAACTAATCAAAATCTTTTATCTGAAAAAATAGCAAAAGATTATTTGAGACATAGGGTTTGTTCTATGAAAGCCCACCTTACTTAATTCTAGAGTGAAACTGGGTTTATTTGTTTCTTCTTATTCCACATATCCCAAAAAAAACCCCTGGAGTCTTAGTGAAGAAAATTGTATTCCAGAGGTTATGAGATTAAATACAACATTCATAATTAAATATGAATTACAGATAAAGGGGTAATCTTAGTCTACTACTCTCATAAATTTGGAGAGTTTAATATATTTATTTTTTCAGAGAAACAGAACAGATAGGATGTTAGCATACACAGATATATTAGCATGCATAGACAATATTACAAAGTTATATATACATATATAAATCAGGCTTTATTGAATTAAAACATTGGTTTATCGATTGAAACATTAGTTCTTATTGATACGGACAGTGAGATATACTAAGATCTGCAGCCCAGAATACACTGGAAAGTTTGTGGGATGCTTTCAAGGCCTAAAAGCCAGAGATCTGATGGTACAGCTTACATGAGACTCAAGAGGAAACTGACTTCCCAAGGACAAGATGCCCCAGCTTCAAAGGTCAAGCAGAGTTCAAACCTTCCTTTTCCCCATTTCTTTTCCTACATACCATGAGTTGACTTAATAATACCTTCCAATACCTGGAAGAGCCATTGAATTTCTCACCCTGCAATTGAAGTGCTAATGTCTTTCAGAAACTGTCAGATTTACATGGAAGTTTTATTTAAATAGATACATTACTATCCTGTGCACCAATTAAGCTGACACATAAAATTAACTATCATATCACACTCTCCAAAAAATGTATAATTTTTCTAAAACTTAAATTTAACTCTCATGTACATTTCTTTTTCTAAATCTAGTAACTACTAAACACCTAGGAAATATAGTAGGTTTGTGCATTTGGTAGCATTACCATCTCTGAGATTTACTCACGAACGACTTGATTCTATTTCTAAAGTAATTATTTTCTTTTTTCCCTGGTATTCGAGCCACATCCTGCAGTGCTCAGGGTGTGAGCACTTTCTCTGGGCACAGAATCCATCCCAGGAGTGCTTAGCATACCATGTGCAGTCATGAAGGTCTAACCGGGTTCAGCTGCATATAAGATTCATACCTTAACCACTGTAATATCCCTTGTACTACCTGGTAACAAGATTTCCTTCCACATAGATTGGAAATAAGTCCAAAGCAAATTATAAACACTTTTATTTATTGTTCATTCCTCAATTATTCATATAATATCTTCCTCTATTAACTTAAAAAACAAGCCATTTTATTCTGACTTCTTTAGATAATAATGTGATTGGAAATAATACACTGAAATTGCTGATATTTATAAATGTCCTTAAGATTTACAGAGGAAATTATTCCCCAAATCTCTAGTATGTTGATTATATTTTTTTCTATTTCCATAGAAATTTCATCACGTTAGTGCAGAGCAAAAAGGTGATTGTTAAGGTTGTGGCTGCTTAAGCACCTGTTTTTAACAGGAAATGCATTGATAAATCAGTCGTTAAGCTTTAATAAACCTCTTTCCACAGGTACACTCTGCTCCACTGGGTATCAAAATCTTGTAACAGCTAATTATGGAATGTGCAGCTTCCATATTATTCGGTCCAATAACTCTGAGATGCTAAACAAAAGATCAAAAGACTAGTTTTAATAAAACTCTGTAAACCAAAAACTATAAATAACATGGGTGAAGAAACTTCCAAATGTCAATATGGTTGCTATATGAGATTTTAGTTCCGTTGTAAGTAAACAAGAAAGAGAAGTTAGGAAAAACAGATTTTGCTGGCAGTCACTGAAAAGTCTTATATTTAAATGGTAGCATATATTATGTTACTAACAGTTTGAAACATAGGACCTATTAAATGTAATCTTTTTTTTTTTGCTTTTTTTGGGTCACACCCGGTGATGCTCAGGGGTTACTCCTGGCTCTGCACTCAGGAATTACTCCTGGCAGTGCTCGGGGAACATATGGGATGCCGGGATCGAACCCTGGCCGGCATGGGTCAGCTGCGTGCAAGGCAAACACCCTACCCGCTGGGTATCACTCCAGCCCCTATTAAATGTAATCTTAAATAATTTTATAGCTTTTCCAATTATATCCTTTAGTCAAATCATTTTATTTTATTCAAGTAATGTTAAACAAAGGAATAACTATATATGTAAAATTTCTGTTTTCAATTCTACTGAGTTTTGGTAAATTTCCTAACTATACAAAAATAAGCATTTGTTAGAACCTGATGAATTCATTTATAAAAATTCAGTGAATTTTATTTCCTAATTACAGAATCAGAACTCAATTTTTTCCTGAGTTGGAACTTAAATAGACTAGTCACAAATGGCCATAATTCTCTACAAGTGAACTAACATACCCGGTTTGACTTTCCTGCACATAAACCTTGCTCCCTAGAGAAGCTTACACTGTGCTTCCCAAGTGGCTTCTCACACTTCAGAAATTACTGGATTCCTCCTGACACTTTCCAGAGGCCACCATCTGAGGCTGTGCAGGATCTGGAGCCAGGAAGAGAGTAGAAATTATGGGCCCTCTTCCTCCTAAAGACACCCAATCAGTGGAAAATATTCAAGTAGAAAAAAATGAACCTTCTTCGTCCTACAACCTGAATTGATCACGTTGTTCCTTAGCTAGTCTGTGGAGAAAATTATCAGCTGGTAGCCTCAGAGCTGTCTCATTATTTCACTCTAGAAAGTAGCAGTACTAGATGCCCAAGTCCACTGAGAAGGCCAACAGCATGGGACCCTCTGCAGAGTGAGAGAGGCAGAAACCCAGTCATCGGTTTAAAGTTCTCTTTCATAGAGTATTTATTTATTTGTATTGAATTGACTTGTTTGTTTGATTTGTTTTTAGTTACTTATTTTATACTGTGGTATAACATGTTTTATGTATGTATTTTTATCATAATATGTAAGAATTTTTATCATTTTATTCATGCACATTAAACATATGCAACAAAAAGGCCAGTTTAATCCTCCACCACAACACCACAATTAACTCCTTGCACTTAATATGTGCCCCCAGCCACATCCTCCTTTCTTTATTGTCACTATTTATATGGTGTGATGGGCTAATTTATTATTTTTTGTTTGTCTGATTCACTTAAAAGTCTTTTCTTCCTATGCCTCTTCAAGTAAATTTCACCTTCTAGATTATTTGGATTTACACAGTAGGATGTGAGAACACACATAAGTTGCTGAAACAAAACAATACTGGGCATAGATTTACAATGTTTGGAATATTTTGGAATAAAAGATTATATATAATATTACATTGAAATTATATTTTTGATCTTCCAAAACTACTAAGTAATGTGACAAAGATTTAAAAAATTTAGTAAATTGTGTATGTTTCCACTTCTTAAATTTTTTTTCTCATGCTGGTTATATTGTAACAAAAACTAAAAATAGAATATTTTGGGTTTGACTGAAACTTCTTTTCCATTAAAATATTATCATATATAAGTTAAGTCTATGGAAATTAGCTTTTTTAAATTAAAATGATCAAAATAATTCAGTGTTAATATTGAAAAATAAAGTCAGTTATACTAACAATACTATAGTTCATAGTAAAAATGTTTTTAAGACAATAGGTCAAATGTTAATTTTTTGTGCACAAAATAATACGACAAAGAAGATGTTCACAGTGATCATAATGTGATAGGAAATCTTGGGAAGTAACAGACATGTTCATGGTCTAGATTGAAGTATTGGTTTGACAGCTTATTTCTTACCATTAACTTCATCAAATTTTATATTAAATATGGGGCCAGAATAATAGTAAAATGGTAAGGCATTTGCCTTGTATGCGGCCAACCCGGATTTGATCCTCTGCATCCCATATGGTCCCCCAGCACCACAAGGAGTAATACCTGAGTGCAGAGCCAGGAGTAACCCCTGAGCATTGCCAGGTGTGACTCAAAAAAGAAAAAAAATTATATGAAATATGTAATTAGATTAAATTAAACTAGTAAATTTAATGAGTTTTTGAGGAGAATTGGAGAAAGAGGTGTTTGCCAAAGAATTTTTAGAAAGAAGGTAAATTTAAAAGAGGAGAAAAAAATTAGGTAAGATAGCTGGAAGGATGGTGCAATGGGCAGTGTATACTTTGCCTGAGAGAACCCTGAATTCACCCCTTGCACCACACCGCCCTTCAAGCACAGGCAAGAAAGGCCCCTCTCCCCAACTCTAGTATGCATCTGGGAGTAGCCCCTAAACACCACTGGGGCTGAAACAGCCCTAGTGTGTGCAGGAGCCGGGAAGAGAATAGAAAGTATGGGCCCTCTTCCTCCTAAAGGCACCCAATCTGCGGGAAATGTTCAAGTAGAAAAAATGAACCTTGTTCCTCTTACAACCTGAATTGATCACGTTTTCCTTAGTTGGTCTGTGGAGGAAATTGTCAGCTGGTAGCCTCAGAGCTGTCTCATTATTTCACTCTAGAAAGTTTTTATATTTAATTGGTATGAAATATTTAATTGGTACGAAAAAGAAACTATCAGCTAAACAAAGAGTTGGAAGAGAAAATTCACTGGAGGAAGATTCTTATTTCATTTGTCTGTCAAGTAACTGCTGACTAGCCGGGTGGTTGCATCTGAACCTCTTTAACCATGCTTCTGTCCGTCGAGAACATTGTACACTAGTTTAGTAATCTCTCCTCTGTGTCCCAATCAGAACATGCCTGAGATTTCATATGAGTATCCTTATAAACTCCAGGATCTTCCCTGCCCATCGAAGAGTTGCTCTTTATTTTCAGTTGTGGAAACAAGGTATTCTTTGTGATTCTTCCTTAAATATTACTAAGCAGGTGGAAATGAATAAATATTCCTAGGACTAGTTTCCTCTGGGATGTCTGAAATTGTGAAATTACATCCTATAGATGGGTCATTTCTGTCTCACTTGCCTAAACAGTCAGACAAGGAAGAGATAAAGACCAGAGACAACAGCAGCAGAGACAACAGAGATAAAGACCAGTCCAACCGTCATCAAGATGAAAATGATAGTGTGTGTGTGTGTGTGTGTGTGTGTGTGTGTGTGTGGAAAATCAATGATGGCAATCAAGGAGCTAGTTCAAAAAGCAGCTCGTGTTGTAAGAACTGTTCACCATATATTAGCCTGCTGGCCCACAGCACTGCCGGACCTACTACCATGATATTTCTAGGGCCAGGCCTAAGCTCTGAAACCGTCAGCCCATCAGGTCTGCACTGCTAAGCCGAATACGGAACAAACAACCTAAAGTAATCATGGCAATACATTTTTCTTAGCCTTGAGAAGTCCCCAAAGTGTATATTCCTAAAGAAAAACATTAATATAGCTTCCTTCCATAGTTGTCAAGTGGAGCATTCTGCAAAAGAGTGTTTTAGGGGGAACACCCACTTTCGTGCTTTCATAGGGTCTAAAACCCAGTCATTGTCAATACTCATTGAGAGTAGATGTGGGAACGGATCTGATCAGGTGTTTTTCCCCAGCATTTCTGTCAGGGTTAAACACACATTCATTCCTAGGACTTGAAAGTGGCTGATTAAAAGGGGAAGACCTATAAACATTTCACAACTCAGAGAGCATGATGTTTTCAGGTATCACTTAAACTTTTCTTCAAGACTTTAAAAGTCACTGAAATGTTTCAATTATCCTATCTACCATCTGGTAATAAAAAATTACTTATCAAAATTTAAATGTCAAATTGGAACATTATCTTAAAACTGGTTGAGAAGAGATATGGGCTTAAAATATGGCCTTTAAAGTTACAAAGACCTGAGTCTATCTACCCAGCGTGTTATTGGGTAAATCTGATAGATTCACCGAGGTCTCTGTTTTGTCATCTGCAGAATGAAGAAAAATTTACCTCGTTGGAGACTCATGCTTAATATTAAATTGTGTGTCTTAAATGAAGACATTTTAATTATTCATTGTGTCTTTTTATACTAAGTATTAAGGAGATATGTTTCAAATCTCTTTTATAAGTATATTAAGTAGATCTTGTTAAAACAATGCCTTTACAAAAAAGTTAAAGTGTCATCATTGCTGTTTAGAAAACATTAATTACACTTCATTTGTAGTGATTAAATATAAAATCACAAATATTCAAAAAATGTTTTGTTGTCCTAAGTTTCTGTTTGTTGGTCCTCTCTGGAGAGCCATATTTAGACACTACTAAAGCTGAAAAGAAACCTTTCAGATAAAAGAGGTTTTAGACAGGCTCAGAGAATGGGTGGATAAATTTTCAAAAACACTAAAAACAGATTTTCTGTATGTCAGCTTCTGAGTACTAGGTTTAACTGTTAAGCTTCCCAGTTCAAAGATAATTAAAAGTTATCTCTTTTCACCTATTTCCAAATTGGAAAATAGACGTGGCAACACTTAGTAATATAACTGATGTCAAAGGTTTTTTAAAAAGTATAATACAAAAATCCCATTGGATTTTGTCAGTCAGAATAAAAGTTTCAGTGTCATAAAGTATCTTGGTATTTGCCTTTAATTCAGCAGGATAGCAAATTTTCTCTTGAGAAAAAATAACACAAAAGAGAAATAAGTAAAAGAAAAATCAAAGCCCACCAAAAGAGAGACTAAATGAAAAGGTCAAAGAATTTACTGTAGTACACAAATCTAATATTCTTTTATATTTTGCTTACTTTTTAATTTTGTGGTTTTAATCTTTTTCAATATTTTATTGTACCACCGTGAGATATATAATTACAAAGACGTTCATGTTTGGATTTCAGTCAAACATTGTGCCATACCTCCACCAATACCCATTTCCTACCACCAATGTCCACCATTTGTCCCCTCTTCCCCAGTCTGTTTTTATGATAGGCACTTTGCCTCTTCTCCCTCTCTCTCTCTCTATCTCTCTCTCTCTCTTTCTTCCTTCTACTTCTCTTGCATATTGTGGCTTGCCATACATTCATTTAGAGGTTATCATGTAAAACCCTTTGCCTATATTCAATGCTCAGTTAGGCTGGTATTATCATGTCCAACAGTTAGCACACTGTTCTCTTCTCTGTCTTACCTAACCTCTGACTCCCATACATTTGCAGTTGATTCCACCTATTGAGAAGACTTCCTGATCTGCTTTTCCTGGCCTTGGATATTGGATCTGTCTGTCTGTCTGTCTATCTATCTATCTGTTTGTCTGTCTGTCTGCCTGTCTATCTATCTGTCTGTCTATCTGTCTATTTGTCTATCTGTCTGTCTGTCTATCTATCTATCCATCTATTTGTCTATCTGTCTGCCTATCTATCTATCCATCTATCTATCTATCACTTGTCACTTGTCTTACCCTTGTTGATCGAGTTCCTCAAGCAGACACAGTATCATCTCCATACTTCCTGTCATGCACTAGTATAACCTAAGGTCATTTGTTCATGCCTCAAGCCATTTGTTCAGGTCATGAGAATGAGGTCTAGAAAAAAATATATATATATAATTTTATATATCCCATAAATAAATACAGTCATTCTATATTTGTCCTTTTCCTTCTGTTCAATTTCACTCAGCATGATCCTCTCCATGCCCATCCAACAATATGCAATTTTCATAATTTCATTTTATCTAACAGCTACATAACATTCCATTGTGTGGATGTACCAAAATTTCTTTATCCAGTCATCTGTTCTTGGGCACTCTGGTTGTTTCCAGATTCTGGCTATTGTGAATAGTACTGCTATGAACATAAAAGTGCAGATGGTGTTTCCGCTGTGGATTTTTGGCTTTCCAGGGTATATTCTCAGGAGTGGTATGTCAAATAGAAGCTTAATTTATAGTTTTTGGAGGAAAATCCAAATTTTTTTTCCAAAAATGCTGGACCAGTCTACATTCCCACCAACAATGGAATTTCTCCCTGCATACACACCAGCAATGGTTGCTCTTGAGCTTTTGGATGTGTGCCAGTCTCTGTAGTATGAGATGATATATCTTTGTTGTTTTGATTTGCATCTCCCTGATGATTATTGATGATGAATAAAGTTAAGTATTAGTATTTGTGGTGATGAATAAAGTTGACACCCAATCCTCAAATACATGATCATTTAATCTTTGATAAAGGAGCAAAATATACAAAATGAAGTAAGGAAAACCTCTTTAACAAGTGGTGTTGGGAAAACTGGGCAGACACGTGTAAAAAAATAATTTGAACCTTTCTCTAACACCATGCACAAAAGTGAGATCAAAATAGATTAAATTTCTCAATATCAGACCTGAATCCATAAAGTACATTGAAGAAAACATAAGAAAAATCCTCTATGACATTGAAGCTAAAGACGTCTTCGAAGATGAAACACCATTAGCTAAGAATTGGAAGCAAAAATAAACATATGGGACTACATGAAACTAAAAAGTTTCTGCATCTCAAAAGAAAAAGTGAATAAGATACAAAGAGTTCACAAAGTGGGAAAGAATATTCACCCAATATCCAACTGATAAGAGGTTAATATCCAGGTCCAGGATATATCAGACATTGGTAGAACTTCACAAGAAGAAAACAGCCAACCACATCAAAAAAATGGGGAGAAGAAATGAACAAATTGAATGGCCAAAGGCATATGAAAAACTGTTTTAATTTTTTTTCGAACCACACCCACCCAGCAGTGAACTGTCTTGGCTCTGTTCTCAATGTTCTCTACTGATAGTTTCTTGGGACCAAATGTGGCTCCTGGGGTTGAACTTGAGTCAGCACATACAAGACAAGCCTTTGATCCTGTGCATCTCTCTAAGCCAAGGCAATCTTTTTATAAAGTTGATGCTTTACTATTTCAGCAAAACTCTTCAGCGCCACCCTTGAGAACATCATGCAACAATTAGAATGGGAAGGAATGGGAGTGAAGATAGATAGATGGTCGGCAACTACACCACCTCCGCTTCGCTGATGACATTGTTATAATAACACCAAACATTAGCCAAGTGGCACAAATGCTGGCTGACTTCAACCGAGAATGTAGAAAGATAGGTCTACAGCTGAATCTAAAGAAAACAATGTTTATGAAGAATGAACTAGTTCCAGAGGCCCCATTCACTCTCAGTGGAACAAACATCTCTGAATGCAGCAGTTATGGGTACCTAGGTCGAGAAATCAACATGATGAACGACATAAAACCTGAGCTGCACAGGAGGAAGAGAGCGGCATGGAATGCCTTCAAAGGCATCGAAGAAATAGCTAAAAGGACAAAGAACCTCTGGCTCCGGGCACATCTCTTTGACTCCAAGGTTCTCCCTGCATTAACATGCGCCTCAGAGACCTGGGCCCTCGAAAGCAGGATGAGCATGTTATTTGGGTCTCCCAGAGAGGAATCAAAAGAGCTATGCTTGGAATATCATGCCTCACTCAAGTGAGAGAAGGAATCGGAGTTCTGATCTTCATCGCTATTCCAGAATCAGGGACTCTGTCTCGTTTGCCAAGGCATGGAAAATCAGATGGGCTGAACATGTAATGCGATTTGGAGACAACTGCTGGACTAGAGCTATTACCGACTGGATCCCATGGGATGTCAAAAGATCACGTGGCCACCCACCTACAAGATGGTCAGACTTCCTTGTCAAGACCCTGAAGGAATGGTTTGAGGCTCTTCATATTCCTGAATCAACCGGATGCCATTGGGCTACATTGGCACGTGATAGGGTCCAATGGAAATGTTACTGGCGCCCCGCTTGAGCAAATCGATGAATAATGTGATTCAAGTGATCAAGTGATGCTTTACTGGTGTATTTCCCTGGAATGAAGCTGAATTACATTATTCATTTGCCCATTCATTCATTCTTGTCACCAACAAATGTTTTATGTTTTCTTGGTGACACTTCTTAAGGAGGACACAAAAAAACTCAGAAAATGCCAGGATACAAAGTACATGTGATCACGTGTCATGATCAGGTGGTTCGCCACACCAGCCAAAGATTGAGCATTGGGTATATGAATTCTCAGTAGAAAGACATCTATCTATTTAGGGAATCAGCAGTTTTAAGTCTAAAAAGACAAAATGTGTAGAATTTCAATCCCTTCTCATATCTTAGAGCTACTTACTGAGCCAGAACATTCAATAATGATAAAGCTTTTCCACTGGCCACATTTTCCTCTTCTGACCTCTTGCAAAAATTAAGGAAATAGATGACCTATTGTATCATCAAATTCATAACCACCACCCCACCTAATCCAAGAAAGATGGGTCCCTGGAGTGTTTTCTAATCTGTTGTTCATGGAATCATAATGACTCAGAGGACGGGGTTTCCACCACTTCCCTGATCTAAGTTCAAGGAATAATAAATTTTAAAGCCAGGAAGTAAATCCTGATATAAATCTTCATTAGGCTTTCTTTACTTTACATGAACTTGTGAACACATGAATAATGTATTCTTTTGCCTAGGGATACATAAGTCACACTTCACTTTCTTTGTGAATGGAGCAATGCCAGTCTATTTTCTCATGCAATTACAGGAAAGCAATGGGAGACACTATAAACACTGTTGGTCTCACCTCTGAATGTGTCACAGTTAATCCCTTTTCTCCTGGAGGACCCAAGTATGCTAATCTTCCGAGAGGCCCACCTGGACATATTTGAATAGTACCCATGGGGCATAAAATATGACAGTCATCTGCCTTCAGATTAAAAGGAGAGTGACCTTTTGAATAATTTCTTTGATTAAATCATCCCATAATACCTCATTAACTATTGAATCTGAATTTTTCAAGTAACATTAATCAATTCAATGGGTATCTATACATATTTTCACTGTAAATGTCCCCTTCTTCATCGCCCTTACAGTTTAGAAAGAGGGGCATTAATCAATGATTCACATGAATAAGTTTTAAATTATGGTTAGTGTTTCAAAAGGAGAGTCAATTTTACTAACAGGGAATATGTCATATAGGAAAGCTTTATTTATGCAGTGTCTCCCTAGAGAAAGAAACATAGAAGTATTAACAGCAGTCAAATTAGAAAGAGGGGAAAAAAAGGAATGAGCATGTCAGTCATGGAGAGTGAAAATACAGACTTGTGTCTAGAAAGAGGAAGACAAAAAATAAAGAAAACTAGTGAAAGCATTATGTTTGGGAACAGAAGGCATGTTGTTTAACAGGAAATGATCTAGCCCATATACTATGGAGTGTGTTTTAATGAATAAAACTATATCATATTTTCATTTCATTGGTTTGGAGGCAGTTGTTGGGGCCCACCCAGTCATGCAGTGTTCCAATTCTCAGGGCTTACTCCCTGCTCTCCACTGAGGAAGAACTCCCTGAGACATGAGGATCGTATGTGACCTATGTGACGTAGGAGATCAAACCCAAGTCAGCATAATGCAAGCAGGGAAGCTCACATACTATACTATCACAATGAGCTCCCATATTTGCCTTTTAAAGAGTCCATCTACCTATCATACCAAAAAATAATCTGAGCGCTACTTTGCTAGTTCTTTGCAACAATTCAGACAAGCAATAATGATAACATGGACTAGTATAGTGATGATGAAAATTTGTAACAACCATGATAATTATGACATTGAAAACTTATGTCATAGTTGGAAAAAAAGTAAGGCACTTAAAGATATGTTTAGAAAATAAAATATTTATTGATGGAATGCAAATGTATGGTACAATAGAAAGTATTCAAAATATAAATAGGTACATGACTCGTAGACTTTCAAAAGTGATGGTGCTAGTTAATAAGTTGGAAACAAGTTTGATATGTTTTCAATTCTTCAAATAATCCAGAGCATTAAAAATGCATATTTTAAATTACCATAGATTGATACAGTGATTTTTTTCACTCCATCAATGTCAAAGTTTGCTGGTAAACTCACAACAGTTACAGCAAGATAATATGGGATTTCTGGGTCACTGTCATAAATCTTTCCCGGTTTTCATTCATTTTAATCATAATTTTAATCTTGTCTGTGGTTACAAGTTTATAAAACATACCTCTTTACTTAGACTTCTCTTCACATAGCAAAGGATATGGTTATTTTTAGGTGCTAGAAAAGTAATATTTCTAGTGTTTATAGCTTTAAAAACATAAAAATCTTAGGTGAGAACAAATAAATTATTTTTCAGGGTCACTGTAATATTCTAGGTAGAACTCTGATGCAAGAGAAATAAGGCTCTTATAAACTATATATGCATGTGGGCCATGTTCTATTGGGTCAACAGTATTCATGGAGATTTAGAATAATAGAATTAGAGGCAATAGAATGAGACTATTGCTGGCAGAATGTTTCACTGTAGCTGTCATTTACATTGTGTTTCAGTTCCCCTTATATGACATGGTATATGTGAGCTCCACTATTATAAAGTAGGGTTGACTCAGAATTGCCGTGAGAATTACATTAATAATTCTCAAGACAGTGTCTACACACACAAAGTTTTAGTTTCTCATTCTGTGGTTATAAGCACCAGACAGCAAGCAATTATAAGAGAGAAAGAAGGGTGTCAAAAAGAGATAGATGTATGGGTATATTTGACAACCAAAATGTTTAACAAGTTAAAACAAAGTACTGTCTTTTATTGAAGCACTATTAACAACAGAAAGATCTAGAAATGATCTAACTGCCCAAGAAAAGGTAAGCAGATAAAAGAAATTTATACACAATGAGATGCTACTCAGCTACAAGAAAAGATCACTTGTATCAATTGTATCACTTGTCTTCCTGTTGTTCATCAATTTACTCAAGTGGGCACTAATAACATCTCCATACTTCCTATTGCATGCTAGTGTAGCCCAAGGGCATCTGCTCACACCAGAAACACGAAAAGCCTCAAAACATTCATTCAGGTCATGAGAATGAGGTATATAATTGTTACTGGGTTTTGGCATATCAAATACGACAGCAGTAACTTGCCAGACTCTCCCATGTGGATGGTATACTCTTGGAGTGGGCTCTCAGTTCGTGCATTTACTGATGAACTGGGTGGCTGAAAAGTGGCTGTGGGCAACAGGGAGAGATTGGCTTATCTCTTGGGTGGAGCTCTGATGAGCTGTGCATAACTCTAACATTAACTTTATTATAAATTGTGATGCCTCAATAAATGGGGGCAACCTGTCTTCCTCATAAGATTAGAATCCAAAATTGCAATATCTCTTACCGAGAAGACACATAACATCTACTTATCAAACGAAGAAATATATATCAATAAGGTTCATATTTATTTTAAAACATTGTAAACAATATTGCTTTGACTCTGCAATTTGGGATTCTGGAAAACATAATTTCACTTAAGCAGTGAGGCAAAGAAAACTCTGCACGTGTGCCTGTGAAATCAATATATCAAGCTACTAAACCTTCATTTTCAGTCACACTTTTTGGGGTCCCCAAAGCACTATCAGACTGTTGACCAGAATCAGATTACCTTGTACAAACCTACGTCCCTGTAGTTAAATTGTACAGAAGAATTATTTTCAAATGTAACTGCCTACGTCTGGGTAAAAGTACCATAGGTAGGAATAAAAATATATATATATATATATAGGTTTCCAAAACATTTAATTAATTGCCAATTACAATGAAGAGAATTAACGCTGAAAACCTGTGTGTCTGCTTTTTCTTGAAAAAGAAAAATTGGATTTGATAGTCCCCAATAACCCAAAGAATGGCAGCCAATCCCTTCAGAAAACCATGGACTCTGTGGGATTCCTGGCAATCACTAACCCAATTTCACTTCATATAAGTATTTGAGATTGAGAATGCTGACTGATGTGGATACCATATTCTAAGAAAATGAAGCTAAGTAATGTCGACAGGGGTAATTAGTTCCTTAAAGAATCTCAAATGCCAGATAATATTAAACAGTTTGAGATTCAAGTTGTTAAACTAGACACTAAAATGCAAGAACGTCTAAGCACATGTCTCAGGGGTAAACCACGTGATTGGATTCAATAACCAGAATTGCAAAATAAATAAATAAATAGAAAGATAGATGGATAAATAAAGGATAAGAATAATAGAATAAAACATAAAGTTGATTAAACGTCCTTATAACTTTAAAAGTGCTTCATTTGACATAATGCAGAAAGAAAAGAGTTTGCCTTTAATAAAGAAAGTTTTTAAAACTATGAAAACAGTCTTTTTAAAATTCTTGTTATCTTCCACTTACTACAAGACTACAAGCAATTTATATTGCCTACTCAATGTAATGAGACTAACTTATGGGCTTGAAATGAGAAAAAAGTGCACATAATGACTTTGTGAGACTTTATGTTCCCTTTAAGATGATAAAATAGAATAATGTGTATCACCATTTTTTCATTTTCTTAATAAGAATTTCTAATATATTTTCTAAATATACCTTATATACAGAAGGGAAGATACAAAAGAGGAGATATTGACAATGAACTTACAAATAGCACTCCTTAGCTCTGCTAAGGTAAGGCATTACAATCTGATCTGTGCATTCAGAAAATATTATTCCAAATGAGATGGTTTTACTGAGAAATAGCAATAATTATACAAAGAATATTTTATTTTACATTAGTATCAGCTAAAACCATGACTTTTAAGTATTTTTCCTTTGGGAGCAACACTAAGTAATAATTAAGGCTTACTCCTGTGTCTGCTCAGGATCACTCCTGGAGGACTCAAGATATCATCAGGTGTCAGAGAGCCGCCTGGGGTCCCCAACAATACCAGGAAGTGAGTTCCTTTCTACCTCCGAAGCCAGCAGGGAATGGGTGAAAAATCAGGAACCCGGTGCAGTTTTAAAAGGACTTTACTATCACAGGTTCCAAGATACAATACAAGAGCAGGGAAAACTCCGGACTCTGGGTTCCCAGCTAGGTCAGCCACATGTAGGCCAAGATGGCTAACACCATGTATTGAAGCCCAACAGAGGAAGGAGAGGTCAGAGAAGCAAAATGCCAAGGGAAGTCAAAAATGGCAAAAAGGACCTTCTCTCTTCTGCCATCTTATTTTATAGATAGAAATCGCCAAAACTTCCCAGCAGGGCCCATTGTGGGCTGGGCTATCTAGAGATGAATACAGGTAAACAACTCTATTGAAATGCAGCACTTCAGGTGGCCTTCTGGCATTTACAAGCCCCAGAGCTGATTCAAAGCCTCCCTAGCAGAGCTGGGAGGGGCTGCAAGCTAAGTGTAGCTTGAAGCTAAGTAGGGCAGGGCACCCAACCATCGGGGGTTCTGTGGATGGAAATGGGCCCCCACATGTGCATGGCAAGCCTCCTACCCACTATATGACCTTTCCACTCATAACCTTGGTTTTTAAAATCGTTCTTGTGCTGCTATTATTTTTGTTTGTTTTCTTTATTTTCTTTAAGCACCATGACTTACAAAGTTTCTGACAGCAAAGTTTGGGGCATTGACTGTTCCAGCTCCAATCCCATGGTCAGTGTTCACGTTCCTCCATCAATGACCTCAGGTCCCCACTTACTCCACCAACCTGTCTCCTTGACAGACACATTTTTAGTTTAATTATTGTAGCTTAGGACTTATGCTTACAGCAGTGCTCCATGGCTGTACTCCATGGCTTATGTACAGGTTCCTCATCCACACAACCTGGACAAGTTCAAGTTCCCTTTCCCTAGGCCACTCCAGAATGCCTCTTCTCTCCCTCCAACCTCCATTTCTCTCATTTCTTGGCATTTTTATTTCTTTAACAGAGAGCCAATGGTTTGCCACCTTTGATACCTAAAATTCCCTTGGCACGCCATTTCATATATCATATACTATTTTTTAAAGTATTTTATTATACCACTGTGAGATATACAATTACAAAGATATACAATTAAAAAGTTCATATTTGGGTTTTGGTCATACAGTGTTCCAGCACCCATCCCTCCACCAGTGCCCATCTCCCACCACCAACGTCCCCGGTTCCCTCCCCCTCCCCCAGCCCACCTCCATGTCAGGTTCTTTATTTCTTTCCTTTCTCTTTTCCTTCCCTTCCAGACTATGGATTACAGAACATACATTAAAGGATTGTCATGTGTATCTTTTGCCTATATTTAATGCTCAGTTCTAGGTTGGTATTAGTACCCTTGACAATTCATATATCATATACTATTGAGGATGTTCAGTATTTTTCTTTGCTATTTTGACTTCTATAACCTGAGATAACCTACTTCCATTCAAATTGCAGTGAAGTGTGTGGCTTCATCATTGCCACTGCATAGTAGTCCATTGATATTGTGTATATATACCACGACTTCATTTTCCTCTCATGTGCTCTTGGATAGCTGGATTGTTCCCATAACCTGGCTATTTCATTGTACTAATTATTGTACAAGGATATTGTACTTACCATATCCTACATTGGTAAATCGGTTCTGTACACCAATCTGAAGTTTTGTTGCATTTGAGCATTTGTATTGATCACTTAACCACTTGAATCCCGATTATTCATCGATTTGCTCAAGCGGGCGCCAGTAACATTTCCATTGGACTCTGTCACGTGCCAATGGAGCCCAATGGCATCTGGTTGATTCAGGAATATGAAGAGCCTCAAACCGTTCCTTCAGGGTCTTTACAAGGAAGTCTGACCATCTTGTAGGTGGGCGGCCACGTGATCTTTTGACATCCCGTGGGATCCAGTCGGTAATGGCTCTAGTCCAGCGGTTGTCTCCAAATCGCATTACATGTTCAGCCCATCTGATTTTCCATGCCTTGGCAAACGAGACAGAGTCCCTGATTCTGGAATAGCTACTAAGGTCGGAACTCCGATTCCTTCTCTCACTTGAGTGAGGCGTGATATTCCAAGCATAGCTCTTTTGATTCCTCTCTGGGAGACCCGAATAGCATTCTCATCCTGCTTTCGTAGGGCCCAGGTCTCTGAGGCGTATGTTAATGCAGGGAGAACGGTGGAGTCAAAGAGATGTGCCCGGAGCCGGAGGTTCTTTGTCCTTTTAGCTATTTCTTCGATGCCTTTGAAGGCATTCCATGCTGCTCTCTTCCTCCTGCGCAGCTCAGGTTTTAGGTCGTTCATCATGTTGATTTCTCGACCTAGGTACCCATAACTGCTGCATTCAGAGATGTTTGTTCCATTGAGAGTGAATGGGGCCTCAGGAACTAGTACATTCTTCATGAACATTGTTTTCTTTAGATTCAGCTGTAAACCTATCTTTCCACATTCTCGGTCAAAGTCAGCCAGCATTTGTGTTGCTTGGCTAATGTTTGGTGTTATTAGAACGATGTCATCAGCGAAGCGGAGGTGGTGTAGTTGCCGACCATCTATCTTCACTCCCATTCCTTCCCATTCTAATTGTTGCATGATGTTCTCGAGGGTGGCGCTGAAGAGTTTTGGTGAAATGGTATCCCCCTGTCGAACCCCTCTTTTCACATTAATGATCACTTCTTTGTAGAATGGTGAGATCCTTTTGGTGATCTCATTTGTATTATCTCACTGATAATACAATTTGTATTATCTCACTAAATTTGTTTATATCCCACACTTGAAAGAGGCTATTTGTGTCTGTCCCTTTCTTTCTGACTTACTTTACTCAGCAAAATACTCTCAAGAGACACTCACAAGATATCAAAGTGCATGATTTTGTCATTTCTTATTGTCTGTAGTATTCTGTTGAGTATATACCATAGTTTCTTTATTCATTCATCCTTTCTTTGAAACAATTCATATGGAAACAACCCAAGTTTTGGTTTGTGTGCGTAGTGATGCAATGAACATTGGAAGAAATGTTTTCTTTTTCTGAATAGAGTTTTTGGATTCTTGGAGGGAGGCCAAAAAGTAGAATGACTATCATATAGAAAAATCAATTCTTAGTTTTGTAAGAATTGTTTTTTGAGAAGTGATGCAATCCTTAAATAAATATTTCACAAGGTAACTCTATTAAAAAGTTTGATACTCTTATTTTAATTTTTATTTGAAGTATTGTTATTTGCAATACTGTAATGATAGAGAACCTTGCATACAATGTTCCAACACCACACTCTTCACCAATATCTAATTCTTTCATGATTCTTGGACTTTTATTGATTACTTGTAAGAGTAATTTGTATGGCTGAAATTTTACAGAACAACAAAAGTAGTTACAAAGCATAAATAATATGTGATTCAAATGACATGAAGTATTTCTAAAGAATTGTTATAGAGATATAAAACTAGCAAAAACTTCTGTAAAAACAGTTGGTTAGAAGGAAAATGGTGTCTTAAGCCAGTTTTCTTCTCACAAATGAAGCAGTGCTGAACCTTAAGCTTAAATGTACAAGCTTCTTAGAACATTCCATGCAGTATGATTTTTTTTCTCTGTTGTGCCATACTAAGGCTGCTATGGTTCACCATCAATTGAATTAACTCTCTTTGTTTCCAGAAGTAAAACTCTATAACCTTTGTTACCTGGGTAACTTTCATCTTACTTCAAATAGGATTAAGACTTTAGGTAAGAGCAGCAAGTGACAGGAAACAAGTGTAATCATGACAGTATAGCATCTCCCCAGAGTGCTTCAATGCTCCCCAGTGACTGCATAAGCTCACTCTTGTTGTGTGCCCCATCTCTAGGAACCTCAGAACTGGATTGAATGCATTCACTTGCTTCTATTTTCATGAATGGACTAATCTCAGGACCATTTACAACCCATCCAATTTCCCCCTAATATTGCTCCTAGCTTTGTATATTTTTTACGTAACTTTATTCAGTTATCCATTTTGCATCTGATCTTTCTTCTAGAAAAAAAAGCAAGACTGGATTTGGTTTCATAAAACTAGCAGGGCACTTCAAGGAATCATGCCTTTTTCAACTGTCTAAAACTTCTTACAAACAAACCTGCCATGAAAGAAAAGTAGACAAGCTGTTGGTGACAGAATGAGACTCAGTTTTAGAGAGGGCGTTTAAGTATATGGAATTTATATTTTGTGTGTTGTGTGTTTTCTTGTTTTTTGGGGGGCACACCTGGCAATGCTCAGGGATTGCTCTTGGCATTGTGCTCAGATACCCATCAAGGCTGGGCTCAGGGGACCATATGAGATACTGGGAATTGGGCCTGAAACCAAGGAAAGGGAATCAGGAGTAAATATCCAACATACAAGGGACTGGAGTCAATGTACAGTGTGTATGTCACTTTTCTTGTACATGAAAGTCCCAGGTAGATCCCCAACAACCCACATAGTTCCCTAAACTCCCATCCAGAGTGATCCCTGAGCACAGATCCAGAAGCAAATCCTGAACACTGTTCAGTGTTGCTCTCAAAATCTCTCTGTGTATGGATATATATCTCTCTGTCTCTCTCTCTGTCTCTTACTCTCTCTCTCTCTCTCTCTATATATATATATATATTGAAAAATATAAATATAATGTTATATATTCAACTAAGTTCCCAGAGAGTCTAGAGAGATGCAAAAACATTATGGAAAAAGATGGGGACAGTTAATTTAATCTGCATCAATCTAGATGGCTTTCTCCCGAATACCTAACAGGTCACATACAGGTGCTGTGACTACTCTCCAGGCTCTTATAGGCTGCCCTATGCTCAAGTACCCCATTTATAAGCCTCTAGCTTTGTCAGGATACATACCCTCTTGGACAAATACTTCATTAAGGTGAAGCAAAGCATCATATTTTGAGTTCTGTGGAATGTTCACCTATGGTTTATAAGCAGTTATCATTTATTTATTGTTTATTTCTTTATTTATTGTATTTGGGGGCTATATCCGGGTTCCTTATGGCTTAATCCTGTCTCTATATTCAGGCATCATTCCTGGCCAGGCTTAGGGGACCATACGGGATGCTGGAGATTGAACCTGGATTGGGCCCATGCAAGGCAAACACACTCCCCACTATCCTATTGCTTTGGCCTCTGATAACTAGTTCTTTAGACAACTATTCAAAATGTTTTGAATGCTTGGGTAGTATATTTAGTTAAAAACATAAGAGAGTTTTTAATTTTCACTTTGTATATTAAGTAAAAGACCCAGTTTTCCTCTTTATGCTTTAGTCAAGAAATATTAGCAGGTTAAAGGACACACATCCTATGGCAGCTTATCATTGCATAGAAACCAGGATGGAACCTTATAAGGAGCTGAAAGAGGTAAAATCCTAGTTTTTTGGACCCAATCCTAGCATTCCTTAAAAAACTCATGAACAGTTTTTCCTTGCTTTGTGCACAATCAAAGATGATCAGCTAAGACTCAGTTAAATAGTCATTCGTACTCACCTTAGGTTCTGTTTCCTTTACTACCTTCCTTTTGGGAACATACAGCCCATTTCTAGAAAGTCTCATTGTTTATGCTATTATACCTCTTTGAAATTTCCATTCGAAGAGAAGCCCAAGGACCTCCTATCCTCTGTAACAATATGACTTCATAAGCAGCGAAATGAGACATCAACTTTCAAAGGACAATAACTTGATTTTTTAATTATTTTTAGATTGATTATTTAAGAGATTTTCTGATTGTTTAATCATTTAAGGGAATAATTTGATAGGGTCCTATAATGCAACTTGCATGTATTAAGCCTTTCTCCAGTTTACTCTAAAGTGGCTATGGGCACAGTGATCTCCTTGTTCGTTCCTTTAACAACATTACAAAATCATCTGAGCTTTAGAAAAAATATTTTTATACATTTGGGTAAATTCTGTTTCACTCTCAGCTTGCAAGAATCTTAATTAATTAAACGTCTCTTACAACTTAAGCATCAGATTCACACATCTGTTTAAAAAACCCAATGTGTGATACAATTAGACTGAAATGGGCCATACAGAAACAAACAAACACTCTTTGCAGGTGTTAGATGAGCATCTAACTTCACTTATATGGAGTTTCTTTTGAGTGATATAAGTCAAATTGTTACTTTCTCTGAAATGATTTGGAACTACTAAGAGAGTCTGGTACTAGTTTCCAACAAGGATCTGAAACTAATTTATATGGTTAGCCAATGCCGAACACTAAACGTCAAAAAATCTACAGTAATGTCGCTCCTATTTTTATTAGTTCATGCAGCTGTTCTACTTCAGATTTTCTTATAGACAGGGCTCAAGTTGCAGTCTCCCAATCACTTTCCTTTCTATGATAGTCATGATCGAATCTTCTTGCCTTGTGTGATGACCTAAATTAGCTGTAAAGTCAAGATAAGATCCTGGCTTCTTGGATCAGAACCCACGTTGGATTTTTTCATTAAGTTTTAGGTGTTCTCACCAGACAGTGCCATAAATGACACAAAAGATACTGAAGTCTTTAAAAAATTTGGTTTGAAAGATACACTGAACCACACAGTACATCCAATTGATTTATTGCCTCAAGGAGTACTTAGGCATTTATACCATTATTGTTTCTGTCACTGATTAAGAGACATAAACGAATAGATAAAATAAAAGAAATTAAAGAGGTTGGAATCTCTCAAACGCTGTACCTCTGGCTTGGCCCCCAAGCACTGCAGTGTGTGGCACAGGTGGCTCCCATACCTCTGGGTCTGAGCAGCTTGCATTGTCAGACACATCAGGTATGTCTGGGGCGGGTTTTCAGCTCTTGGAGCACTGCTGCTCTGTATGACAGAAAAGAAAAGGAGAAACTGGTACCCAGGTTGATAATCTTCCAGAAAGATTTTACCTTGGTAAGTGCAGATCATCCTTAACTCTTCATAGTTGTACAGCATTTCTTGAACAATAAAATACTGGAATAAAGAAGACTGACAAAGCATGTGTTTGTTTTCCTTCAAGGCAGCACAGAGATAGCCTGAGGCTGTAAAAATGAAACACTATATACTGTCTCTATTTCAGCCTACATTTGGATTTCAGGAACATATTTTTTCTTCCTAAGGTTGTATTCCCTTGGCTGGGGTTAGTGTATTGACCACAAAGGCAATTGTTGTCTATTTCACTGAAAGTTTTAGAACATGAGAAATGTGTCACAGTAAACAAAACACTAACACAAGATAACAACTACTGAGATTCTTTATGCTTTTTCATGTTGGCTCAGCAACTATCTCATGCAAGAATCTCAAATGAAATCTATGCAGAATAAGCTTTTACTAAAAAAATACCCTTCTGAAGAAGTAATTGTTCTCCACCACAGAGGAAATTTATACTGTCTGTTTATAAGAAATTATGTCTTCAGCAAGGGACATTCCCTTCTTACTTTGAGCATTTAAACTAAAATGATAGAAAAGATATGCAATAGCTTTAGTATAGCACCAACTATATGGTACAGCACTACAAAACCCTTGGAGATAATTGTTTTTATTTTGGTTATTGTTTTTATAACTTTTAAACGAAAATTCTGTATTGCCTATATGACCTAATACTTGCCACAGAAGCCAGTATAACCCTCCTGACTAAAAATATTATTTTATCTCTGTATTATCGTCATTATTATTATATATTATTATATACCCTGCATATTATTATTATCTCTGCATATTTATATATGAATGGACATTCTAAATGTATACAAGGCTTATAACTAGTTCACAGTTGTTCACAATACTTTGCCAGTAAAAAAAAATAATAAATCTTATTTATAAAATGAATGAATAAAGGAGTTTGTTAGCATTATTCTTTCATTAACATTAACTGAATATGCAAGAACATTATATACTCTTGCATCAAATACAGACATATATGTATATATGTGTGTGTGTGTGGTTTGTGTGTGTGTTCTTGTCACCAATACTGCAATACTGCGCCTTTGAACAAATAAAGTCCTTACCCAAGATCTCATATCTCAGGGGATCCTAGCTACATATTATTTGCCTGAAAACTTCCCATAAACCTTTCCACCACAAATGTATCTCTAATCCTGAAGCAATTTTGAATTATTTTGATTTGAAGTCATATTCTGTAGACGCAGATATACCTGACAGAGCAGATACCAGCTTTCCTGTTGCATGCGGCTGCTGCACGGTCATGCAATTTACCTCAAATTACCATGAATATTCTACCAACCCCTCTAAGAGAGCCCCAAAAACTAATGAGTGTATAGCGCCCATGACGGCAGAGCCTGGCAAGCTGTTGGATGAGTATTCGATATGCCAAAACCAGTACCAAAATTTTTATTTTCCTGACCCTGAAAGAGCCCTTAATACTGCAGCAGTAAGAAAGGTGAAAAAGTAGTGCCTGATAAAATTTCACGGCCAACCTAGGCTGCCAAAACAAAGAAGGACTGAAATGACTATCTGTACTTTCAAAGCACATACGCTGGCATTGGAAGCATATATCGAGGATCTGATGGTGCAAGCGTAAAAGATCAAGTACAACATCATTGGCTGCCTGAGATGAGGAGCGTCAGTTGCATCACGCTGTATTTGACACCGAGAAGAATTGTTCCTTGGAACATGCAAGAAAAAGAGGCGTCAGTGGCATTGGTGTCCTTGTCAACATGAACATGGCCATCAACATTGATTCATTTGAATGCCTAACAAACCGGATAGGACGATTACACTCGAAGAGATGTGCCCTACTGCCATCAATTTCTATCTTCGTTGTCTACACAACAACATCCACATACAAGGAAGATGAAATTGAGAAATTCTTTATGGAACTGGAGGAGTTCTATAAAAAAGATCACACCTTCTACAAGATCATAGTCGGTGATTTTAATGCCAAGATAGAACCGAGAAGATTGGCTGAAGAACTCCACATTGGGATTCATGGCCTAGAATGGAACGAACAGGGAGAGAGACTATCTGAGTTCATCATGTCCACCAAGACCATTCATGGGAATTCACTGTTCCAGAAGGCTGAAGCGAAATATTGGACATGGGAATCTCCTGGTGGACAGTTCCACAATGAAATTGACCATATCATCTTCAATCGACAGTTTTGCCTGACCGTTGTCACTGTCGTCCCAAAATTCCAAACAGGATCGGACCACCGTCTCCCTCTCTGCAAAATTCTACTTCATGCAACAGGGAGAAAAGGCTGCAAAGTATAAAAGGTAAGAAGAGAACTCCCAGAATGTCCATCAACTGGGAACTCTTTAGCACCATTGCGGCAACATGTGAAGATACCATCATTGATGACATCGATGAAGAATACAACCGACTGGTTCAGCACCTCCATGATTGTGTGAAGAATGCCGAGAGAGAGAAAGACACAAAAGGACAACTGTCTTCAGAAAATCTCGAGCTCATTCGCCAATGTGGCAAGGCACGAGCCTCAGGCGACCAAATGCTAACGTCCAAGCTTGCAAAGCGGGGCAGAGAAGCGATAAAGGAAGATCTCAAAGAGAGAAGAGCAGAAATACTGGAAGATGCAGCAGAAGCCTGGGAAAAGCATTCGCACCGCCCACCTGTCCTTTGCCAACTATAAGACCAAGATGACTGCCCTCCGATGCCCTGATGGATCTATCACATCTTCCAGAAAGGCAATGGTGAAGATTATCCATGACTTCTACTCAGATATCTTTGATAGCCACATCCATCTGCCCACATACCAAATTCAACGGGATGGATATGTCATTCCCAATGTTTCTCCCTTCTGAAATCCAACATGCCATTTCATCAGCAAAGAAAGGAACAGCAACAGGCCCAAACAAAGTCAGACCCCAACACCTGAAGAATCTGCCGTCAGTACTCATCAATACACTAGCTTGGCTCTTCACACGCTACCTGTCCGAATGCAAGGTGCCCTCCCAATGGAAAACCAGCAGGACAGTTCTACTTTTCAAGAAGGGAGACATTCACGACATTGGCAACTATCGCCCCATCTGCCTGTTGTCCGTCATCTACAAGCTATTCACTCGAGTCATCCTGAACAGGATTGGCAGAACACTAGATGAAGGACAACCATGCGAGCAAGCTGGCTTACGGAAAGGATTCATCACAATCCACCATATCCACAGGGGTAACCAAGCTCATTGACGTTTGTAGGGAGTACAAGAAGTCGCTCTTTCCCATTCATTGATTTAAAGAAAGTCTTTGATTCTGTGGAGACTGACCAGTCATCAAAGCCCTAGCCAAACAAGGCATTCAAACCCAATACATCAAGATCCTTCGTGAGCTGTATTACGGATTCACCACCAGGATCTCACCATTCTACAAGGGAAGTGATCATTGATGTCAAAGAGGGGTTTGACAGTATGATACCATTTCACCAAAACTATTCAGTGCCACCCTCAAAAACACCATGCGACAATTAGAATGGGAAGGAATGGGAGTGAAGATAGACGGTCGGCAACTACACCACTTCCGCTTTGCCGATGAAATCGTTCTAATAACACCAAACATTAGCCAAGCGGCACAAATGCTGGCTGACTTTGACTGAGAATGTGGAAAGATAGGTCTGCAGCTGAATCTAAAGAAAACAATGTTCATGAAAAATGAACTAATTCCAGAGGCCCCATTCACTCTCAATGGAACAGACATCTCTGAATGCAGCAGTTATGTGTACCTAGGTCGAGAAATCAACATGATGAACGACCTAAAACCTGAGCTGCGCAGGAGGAAGAGAGCGGCATGGAATGCCTTCAAAGGCATCGAAGAAATAGCTAAAAGGACAAAGAACATCCGCCCCCCGGGGTGGTCTCACAGGACTAGAGCCGTTACTGACTGGATCTCACGAGATGTCAAAAGATCATGTGGCCGCCCACCTACAAGATGGCCAGACTTCTTTGTCAAGACCCTGAAAGGAACAGTTTGAGGCTCTTCATATTCCTGAATCAACCAGATTTCATTGGGCTACACTGGCACGTGTTAGGGTCCAATGGAAATGTTACTGGAGCCCGCTAGAGCAAAATAATGAATAATGGGATTCAAGTGATCATATTTTGTTGATATAAATTATGAACAGTTGGGGAAAGTATAAGAAACATCAGTGTAGGAAAATAAGTTAATTTCAACTATTTTTAGAAGAATGGCCAGAGAGATAGTACAGCTGTTAAAGTGCTGGCCTTGTACTGCTCTGACCTGGGCTTGATCCCAGATTCACACATGGTCCCTGAGACCCTGCCTGAAGTGATCCATGAGCACAAGTCATTAGTAAACCCTGAACAAAGAAAGGTATGGCCCATAAATGAAAAAAAGAAAAACAAAAAGTAACAAAAATAAAACATTCACAGAAACTCTTCAAGATTATCTTCATCATATATATGTATATATGTAATTTTATCCAACAAAGCAAGATATGTATTCACTAACTATCTTCACTAAGAAGCAAGATACTTCACTAAATGATTTTTGGTGATTTCTAGTACTTCAGTAAATTATTTAAAACCAAATGATGGCAATTTCTCCATTGAAATTTTAAATTAAGACTAAGCGAAATCCAAATTTGATGCAGGAGTAGGGGCCATTGGTCTGTGTTGCCCACCATTTTTTATCATCTTCAATATTTTCAAGAATGAAAATATTGAATAAGAAATGCTTCTACTCAGAATTATAAAGTTAAAAGAGTGTATATAAGTCAAAAAGGTTAAAACTATCTGGCCCAAGGGGCGCAGAGTGATAGTCCAGCGGGTAGGGCATTTGTCTTGCATGCAGCTGACCCGGGTTTGATCCCCAGCATCCCATATAGTCCCCTGAGGACTGCCAGTAGTAATTCCTGAGTATAAAGCCAGGAGTAACACCTGAGCATCGCCAGGTGTGACCTAAAAAGCAAAAAAAAAAAAAAAAAAAAAAAAAAAAAACCTATCTGGCCCAAGAGGAACTTAGTGAAATACTTAGCTCAGAATGCTCTTTTTTGTAGGGTTTTTAAAAAATGGGCCTTTGTACTTCTTTATCAAACAGAATATAATAGTGTCAGGGAATCCGCCGGGGTCCCCCAACAGTGCCGGGAAGCGAGTTCCCTTCTACCTCCAAAATCAGCAGGGAATGGATGAAAACTCAGGAATTCAACGCAGTATTAAAAAGGGCTTTACTATCACAGGTTCCAATATACAATCCAAGAGCAAGGAAAACCTCTGTACTCTGGGTTCCCAGTAGGCCCCAGCCACTTGTAGGCCAAGATGGCTGCCACCAGTTATTGAGGCCCAACAGAGATGGAGATGATGGAGAGGCAAATGCCAAGGGAAGCCGAAATGGCAAAAGGGGGAAAGAGAGGGGCTTCTTTCTTCTTGCAACTTATTTTATAGCTAGAAATCCACCCAAACTCCCCAGCCCAGCCCATTCTGGGCTGGGCTATCTAGATGAAAACAGGAAAATAGCTCTATAGAAATGTAGCAACTTCAGGAGGCCTTCTGGCTGTTTACAAGGACCCCGAGCTAATTAAAAGCCTCCTAGCAGAGCTATGAGGAGCTAGAAGCTAAATGTAACTTCCCTTGGCAGGAAAGGTCAAATGCCCTCAGGTAATTTCTCCCAGCAACTCACCTAATGTCTTGAGCTAAGATCTGCCTGGAAATACCTTTATAGGGTAGAGAAAGGGGTTTTTGAGATGGCATATCTCTGTACCAAATACTAATACTAATGCCAGTTAAATATGTCTCCAAGCCTTCACAAGAGTCTCTTCTACTGCACGGTATTTTTGTATTTTAGTTGCCTTTGAGTTATCAGGAAGCCATGCTTGCTTGCTTGGAGGCAAACAGCATTTCTCTCTGGTCTAATTACTTAGAGATCCAACGTGGCCAGGCAAATATGCTGGTAAGATCTAGGTAGCCTCACAATGATTGTGGTAGCATGAGAGAATATTTATACCAGCCAGTATAGAATACATGGTCAGATAAGACTGCCACATTTAGACTACCCCCTAACTACAAAGTGACCTGCAGGAGGCAATCCAGGGAAGATGCAGAGGCCTAGGCTTTTAGGTGTCCTGCAACATAATAGGACTGCATTTATTTCCTAGAGATGTTAATTTAGGGTCCATTACCATTTCACATTCCTGCTTAGGCTGGTGGGGACTATTTATTCAAAATCTTTTAGGTTACATCTGCTTAGTCTCTGGTCTTAGTTTCTTAGCCCAAGTATTGAATCAGAATTTACAGATTTGGGAAACTATACAATTCTTTGTCTTAAAGGATTGCAGGAATTTGAAAGAATCTTTAAAATATAGAAGAGAGGTTGCTAAAATGGAGGCATTTTCAATAGCTCTTTGGGGAAGTGAAGCTTCCTCTTTCAAATAATAAAAATTAAATAAAAAATGAGTTGTGAAGGCCACTACCAAACAAAGGGTCCCATGACCTGTTTCATGACTTATAAACAAGACACAGAGTAAAATCAATCTACTTTTGTATTTATAAAGAAAAATGTTGAAATTGCCAAAAAGCAAAGAAGAAAGCAAGTTTTAATAGTTTTCACTTACATCACTTGTCTTCCCTTTGTTCATCGATTTGCTCAAGTGGGCACCAGTAACATCTCCATATGACCTGTCTCATGCAAGTGGAGCCCAAGGGCACCTGCTTGCTCCAGGAAGACAAAGAGCCTCTAACCATTCCATCAGGTCATGGGAATGAGGTCTATAATTGTTACTGGTATTTGGCATATCAAATACGACATGGGTAGCTTTCCAGTTTCTGCCATTTAATAGTATTATAATAATCATTGAATGTTTAATCCGTATATAATTTTCAGACACAAAATTAAAAAACTAGAATGTTATTTTTATAAGGTATTTGCTTTTGTTCCCATTGGAATCAGATCCCCCAAATATATCACAGAATTCATTACCATGCAGTTTTCTGCTTATTACTTTCCATGTATCCTGTGGATTCAAGTCTAATATCTTAAAGGTTTTAAATCAACTTTGTGTTAACGTTTCTCAAGGTGTGAGATATGATCCAATTTTATTCTCTTGTTTGTAGCACTTTGATTTCTCTACATCATTTCTTTGAGACGCTCCTTTATTTTTGCATTTGGATCTATCATTATAACTCTACATATGTGAGTATTTCATTCCAACTCTCAATTCCATCCATCTAAATGTCTGTGTTGATGTTAATACCAGACTGTTTAGATTCCTATAGATGTATAGTTTAGTTTGGCATCAGAAACATAATTCCTCCAGTCATCTAGTATTTTTGTGTCAGGATTTTTAGATATTGAGGCATGTGTGTGTGCTGTATGTGTGTGTGTGTTTCAGGGTGAGAAGTTGTATATGTGGTCCCATCTGAACTTCAGTAACATTCTATTTCCTTGAAAATGGTCATTGGAATTTTGATATATTTTTGCAACAACATGGGTAAAACTGGAGGGAACCATACTAAGTAAAATAAACCAAAGAGTAGAGAGACACATACATCATAAATATCTTACACGGGTAGGATATAGAGAAACAAAGGTAGGGAATCGACAAGTACAAACAAAAATAAACCTTTGCGTAGGAATCACCTCTTAAAGGGCCAGTACTCTACAGTTAGGAAACTGTTATACAGTTGAGGCCAGGGTTCTGAACCTGCTCGAGAACTATAACTAGGGGCCCCAGGAGAGCAATCCTGGGGGCTTCCAGAGAGAGCAGCAGACCCTGGTACCTGAGCTGTAAGGCCAGCACCTAGGCCATGGAGCCCTGGTGTCTTAGTCGGATGGCCAGCACCAGGTGGGAAAGCTGCTCTTCTTGCCTATCCTGAGGACCAGAACCAGAGCCACAAGGCCTGGTGCCTGAGCCCGAGGCCTTGTGGCCTCAAACCAAGGCTACAGGGCTACAGGGCAGCAGGGCAACAGGACCAAAAGGTGGAACTCAGAGAGAAATAATATCAGTTAGGGATTTAAAGAAATAGTGAAACAGAGGTGACAGCATGAAACAACATAACATAGTGAAACAGAAATAGAGACATAGCTGAGGAGTCCAGAGAGGCCTGAAGAGAAAAGCCGGGAACAGAAGGAACCTAAGAGGTCCTGAAAACAGGGGGTTCTGGGAAAGAATCTGAAGAGAAAAGCCCTGAGCAGAGACATCTGGAATTGAAAGGCCCTGATGAGAGGAGCCTGCACAGACACCCCAAGAAGAGAGCAGCCTGCAGGAAAACCTGCTGGAAAAGAGCCCTGGAGAGAGGTTCCTGCAGCAGGCAGCAAGGTGAGGCAAAAAGTAACCTTGAGGAACCTCTCTCCTTGCTCTTTCTGCCGTCGGGGCCCTAATGGATTGTGAATGCTGCTGGTACACAGCTAGGCCCCGGCATCTGCTGCCGTGGTCACCCCTGGCCGCCCAAGCTCTGTTAGGGAAATGGAATCCACAAGAGGTCCCGTGAGCTGGGGACTTGGGACCTCCCAGAGGTGAGGGAGCCACAACAGCCCCCTCCTCGTTCTTCAACACCTTTGGATGCAAAATACAAAACTGTGGTTATGAAAAAATTATAGCGGAATTAAAGTTTGTAGAGGGTCCAAGGAGAAGAGAGATTGTCATTTTTGCAGTGATTATATTTTGAGAACATGTGCTTTTGAAGAAATGTCAAAGTGTACCCCGAAAATATAGGGAAGGAGATCAAATAAACCAACATTAGCTCAAAAAATTTTAGTCACTAAATTATGCTTTCTCACTCAAGATAAAGTGAAAATATGGTGTCTGAATTAAATGGGGAAAACAAAACTGAGAGGGCTCATTAAAAGCCTTCCTCTATGATCCACTTCTTAAAAACAACAACCCAGTATTATGTTCCTGTTATTAATGAGCTGCATATGTTTCTATTTATTGTGCTTTCTAATATATTATTCCTAAACCTTATGCTTGTGGTCCGCTCTTCTTGACTGCCAATTGTATAATTGAGTTTTGTAACTAAAGAAATAACTCCCAAATAGAGTCAATTACTTTTTAGTGGAATTATTTTTTCTAAGCAAAACAATGAATTTGACTACTCTAATTTATAGCCAATTAGATTTGTGTTTAAGCCCAAACACAATGTGCCATTGCTTCTTAGTTATATAATGGATCAATATTGCCTAAGCTTCTATTTTTAATAACATATTTCTTTTATTTTAAAAAAAGCATTTTTCTTTCTTCAATCAGTTTTTCTTCTTTATTGATTGATAAGAAGGTTATAAAAGATATTCTTTATCTTTAGTGATGCATAAATATTCTTTAAGAGCACCATTAGTTATTAAATTCCCCAAAAAACTATAATCACTACTTTATCTTCCTTTATAATGTAGTCTAGACATTAGTATGGTTTATTTTTCAATAGTTGTTTCATTCTTTTAGACAGTCCTATTTTCTAATTTAATTTTTTGTTCAGTATTTGTTTTATTTGTTTGTTTGATTATTTATTTATTTGTTTGTTTATTTTCTTTGGTTTTTGCTTTCAGGCCACACCTTGAGATGTTCAGGATTTACTCTTTTCTCTGTGCTCAGGAATATCTCCTGGTAATGCTCGGTGTACCATAAGTGGTCTCTGGCCCATCATCCTAGCAGAGTCTCAGAGGAAGCCAGAGGAAGCCCCCACACCATGAGGCCTGCCATTTTCAACATCAGGACTCCACAACTTGTCAGAGCTCCACCCAGCAGAAGAGCTGATCACAGCCCTGCCAGTCAGAGTCCCATCCTATAACCGTCATTTCAAGCTCACGTATGCCTGATTCAGAGTCTCAGAGACATGGGGTAGAGATGCTACCGGCTCTCCCTATGCCCAGCTGACCATCAGGTACCCAGAGGGGAAGGTGGATTCTAGCCCTTGAATGCCATCCCAGCAGAGCCTGGCAGGAAGCCAGAGGAACCCCCACACCATGAGGGTTGCCATTATCAACATCTGGACTCCATAGCTCGTCAAAGCTCCACCCAAGAGAAGAGCGTATCTTTCCCCATTTCATCATTTCATCAATATATGCACAAGATGAGAGGCTACTACAAGAGTATACCACCCACATGGCAGAGCCTGGCAAGCTACCCATGTCGTATTTGATATGCCAAAAACCAGTAACAATTATAGACCTCACTCCCATGACCTGAAGGAATGGTTTGAGGCTCTTCATGTTCCTGGAGCAAGCAGATGCCCTTGGGCTACACTAGCACGTGACAGGACATATGGAGATGTTACTGGTGCCCGCTCTAGCAAATAGAAGAACAAGGGAAATACAAGTGATACCATAAGTGGTGCCAGAAATTCAAACCAGCGTTGGATGCATACAAGGTCAGCCATTAGCCCTGTACATTTTCTCCAGTCTCAGTTTTCTTCAGTATCCTTTTCATTTTTTCTTTCTTTTCCTGTGCAGTTAATTATTGCAGTTTTTAAACTATGAAACAGATTTTCTGACTTAAAAAAAGTATAAAGCCTTGAATCCTGTGGGCTAATTTTTTGTTTCTTTGATGTACATTTTAAGCTAACCTTTTAGTACAGGTTTATGTGTGATAGACCCTCTTAGTATAAATCTATAAACTTGCATTTACTTTTTCTCTCCTAAATCAGATTCTAACTGCAAACTTTTTATTATCTGTTAAAATTATTTTCTTAAGCATTTTAAAGGTATTACCATGATCTTCATTTTATGCAAATATTTAATTGCCTTACAGATCATTTGTATTTAAACTTCAAGATGGAATCTATTTTTAATACTTTAGTTTCGTTTTTTAAAAATCATTTAATAAATGTTTACTGAGTACCTGTATTCCTTCTTATGTTTCTATCCACTTTAAAGTTTTATGCCCATGGCAATGAAAAGCATTAACTTATTCCTTTTCTAGAATTTAGATTGTAGTGTAAGGCAAGAATCTAAATTAGGAAGGAAAACTGCTATCAGTTAAAAAAAAAGTTTAAGATGAAGTTTGAGGTACTGATAATATCATATTCAGAAGAAATTCAAAGGAATAGATGAGTAAGTAATTGCCATATTTTTATGATTTTGTTTGTATTCTTGGATGACACATGGTAGTGCTCAGGATGTACAATTACACCTGGCAGTGTAGGGGGACCACTTTTCATGCCAGGGATCCAAGACGGGTGGGCAATATGCAAGGCAAACAGCCTACCTGCTATAGAATCGCTCAGGTCCATGTTTTGCTTTTCTCATCTTGGCTTAGAATTTTCCCCAAAAATCTGCAACCCTAAGCACTAAGCATCTATTATTCATCTTTCCAATAATTTTTAAGGTAATGAAAGTGTCACCTGTTCTTTTCAGATGTGAGAGATCAGCACAGTTCTGACCCCACCTCCAAAAAAAACATTTAAATTTCTCTTTCATGCACAGGGACTGTGAGCTCCTATGGTCCTTAGCTGCGTCTAGCCCCAGGAAACAAACTGCCCATCCCTCACCCGGGCCTGTAGCACTGGCCAGTCTCCATTTATGATGTAGGTCTGGGCAGAGAATCACTTAGTGCCTTTTCACATATTTCTCTGACTCTTCCTATTTCCTTCTGATTCTCTCTTTAAACCAGAAAGACACATCCAAAGGTGAATTTGCTTCACCACCTTGACCCAAAATGAATGCTTTTAATATAATAAACATTTATCAGAACAGAGGAAGTATGCAGGAATAATACTTTACCAGAATTTTCTCTAAAATATAAAAATAATAGCTCCAAGAAAAATATGTTCAAACAAATTCTCACACTTTTCACATCTAGCAGTCTGCTGATTGTGCCCGTTTGGGCAGTTTCTAAATGATGTTATTCATTTATCCATCCAATTATTCATGAAAAATGTAATGACCAGAAGCCTATTTTATGTGCTTGGCTAGGTGCTCATGAAGTGGCAGTTCACAAATGAACAACAGCCCCACCCACAAGTAGAATAGATTAGACAGGGCTCAGGACACATGGGGGCCACATTCTTATGATCCCAGTCCTGGCACTATATTGATTGCCTGTATTGATATTCTGGTTATTTCCTCCTCGGCTATCACATACACAAGCAACACAATTCACACACACACACACACACACACACACACACACACTCATACAGGTATAATTTAATTTGTATAATAATCCTATTATTATACCCCATGGTTTAATTTATGATTAAAGTTCTACTATTTCTCTCATTTTACTAAGAATGTAAAAAATGTAAATTCACAAATGCATCCCAGATCACACAGTTATTGAAATAAGGCCAAAATAATTAGATAGAAAACTCTGAACCCCTAGACCTAAAGTTAGTGGCACTTTGTCCTGAGTCTATCATTCCCCTAAAAGGCTAGAAATAAGAATAATAGGGGCGGGAGTGATAGCACAGCAGGCAGGGTGTTTACCTTGCATGCAGCCGACATGGGTTTGACCCCCAGCATTCCATATGGTCCCCTGAGTACTGCCAGGAGTAATTCCTGAGCAAAGAGCCAGGAGTAACCCCCTGAGCATTGCCGGGCATGACCCAAAAAGGAAAAAAAAATAATAGTTGGTATTTTGTCCTCTGTCTGTGGAACGACAGAAAACTAACCTTTGTTAGGCCTGCAGATATGACAGCGCGGCTTGGGAGACACGCCCATAAAAGAGGTTTTTTGGGTTTTTTTTTTTTTTTTTTTTTTGCTTTTTAGGTCACACCCGGCAATGCTCAGGGGCTACTCCTGACTCTGCACTCAGGAATTACTCCTGGCAGTGCTCAGGGGACCATATGGGATGCCAGGGATCGAACCCAGGCCAGCACAGGCCGGCCGCATGCAAGAGGCAAACGCCGGCCGCATGCAAGGCAAACGCCCTACCTGCTGGGCTATCACTCCGGCCCCTATAAAGGGGTTTTAATCATTTATTCTGGTGCTCCAAGTCTCAATCCATCTTGTGTTTTCTGTTCTTTCCCGGTGAAATACCCTCCACATGCCAGTCTTGACAATATAGTTTGTTGGAAGAAGACCAGGCTGCCCCAATCTCCAACCCACCAGCTTATTACAAACAAATCTCTT
>JAJIBD010007362.1:0-130196 GCA_021461705.1 Cryptotis parvus | reverse complement strand
AAAATAATCCCAAAATGAAGAAAACTACAAGGGAAAAATAGCAAATCTGGGTACAGGTAAAAAATTTTTTTAAAAATACTGCTTTTAGTTTTGTGTTCTTATTTGTTTGGGAGACCATACCTGGCTATGTTCAGGGGATTACTCCCAACTTGTGCTCAGGGACCAATCCTCATAGTGCTCAGGGAACCATATGTTATGCTGGGGATCAGACCTTGGGTCTACCACATATAAGGCAAGTGTCCAAAACCCGATAATTAATCTAAATCCGTTATAATTTTCTAGTGATGAGTATAAATACTGTGAAGTCTAGGCCTCTATAGTGAAAAATGTACATTCACATTTCTAAAGTAATCAATAAAATAACAAAGTGTATAGTTTTGAAAGTGAAAAGAGAATAATAAAAGTATGGGGTGGGATGGACCTTTCAATAAAAAAAAAAAGTTAAAGACCAGGACTAATAAAGAAACAAAATATAAATTAACCCAATTATATAACTAGACACAATTAATATAGTAGACTGTCCATCTCTAGTTGAGAGAAAAATGTTATCAGTACACATTTTTTTAAAAAAGAATTTTGTTAGTTGCTGTTCACCAGAGATTCATTTAAAACATAATGACTCAGGAAACTTGAAAATGAAAACACAGGAAAAGATAAAGTAAGGAAAGGATCAAGAAGATGGTTTTTGAAATTGATCTATAGCACTACAAACTCACTAGAACATTTCAAAGGCAAGAGTGAATGTTCTGGGCAAGAGCAATGATACAGCAGGTAGACCATTTACCTTGCCCATGGACAACCCAGGTCTAATCACTGGCACCCCATTGGCCCCTGGAGCACCACCAAGAGTGATCCCTGAGCTCAGAGCCAGGGTAAGCCCTGGACACAGCTGGGTGTGGTCTAAGCCACGATCACCCATAAAAGAGCGAAGGTTAACTATAATTTAACTCTCTAAGGGAGACATAACAACTCTAAACTTGTCTGTGCCAATAACATGCAAAAGAAAAAAGAAAAAAGTAGGCAAACTCATAAGGATAAATAAATACCAAATCAATAGTGATTGTTTTACTGTACCTCTCTCAAAAGTTGATCAATCACACCCATATAAGAATGAGGGGAGAAAACGAATTTTAAGAATATACAAAACACATTTGGAGAATTCACATCTTTTCAAGCACACAGGGGACAGTTACAAAGACTGGCTTTTGTACTTGGCCATAAAGTAAATGCCAAGAAACCATAGGCACAGACACAAGTCTCCGAATCATTGCACATCTAAACGAGAAGATTCATAAAAAAAAAAAAGGATAACCTAAAACATGCTAGGAACTTCTAAGACATATGTTTAAATAACTCAGGTGTCATAAAGAAATATCACTTGATCACTTGATCACTTGAATCCCGTTATTCATCGAATTTGCTCGAGCGGGCACCAGTAACATTTCCATTGGACCCTATCACGTGCCAATGTGGTCCAATGGCATCTGGTTGATTCAGGAATATGAAGAGCCTCAAGCCATTCCTTCAGGGTCTTGACAAGGAAATCTGACCATCTCTTGTAGGTGGGCGGCCACATGACCTTTTTGGCATCCCGTGGGATCCAGTCAGTAACGGCTCTAGTCCAGCGGTCATCTCCAAAATTGCATTACATGTCCAGCCCATCTGATTTTCGATGCTTTGGCAAAGCGAGACAGCGTCCCTGATTCTGGAATAGCGCCGGAGGTCAGAACTCCGGATTCCCTTCTCTCTCACTTGAGTGAGGCGTGATATTCCAAGCATGGCTCTTTGATTCCTCTCTGGGAGACCCAAATAGCATTCTCATCCTGCTTTCGTAGGGCCCAGGTCTCTGAGGCATGTTAATGCAGGGAGAACGGTGGAGTCAAAGAGATGTGCCCAGAGCCGGAGGTTCTTTGTCCTTTTTAGCTATTTCTTCGATGCCTTTGAAGGCATTCCATGCCGCTCTCTTCGCCCTGTGCAGCTCAGGTTTTAGGTCGTTCATCATGTTGACTTCTCGACCTAGGTACACATAACTGCTGCATTCAGAGATGTTTGTTCCATTGAGAGTGAATAGGGCCTCTGGAACTAGTTTATTTTTTCATAAACATAGTTTTCTTTAGATTCAGCTGTAGACCTATCTTTCCACATTCTCGGTCAAAGTCCAGCCAGCATTTGGGCCGCTTGGCTAATGTTTGGTGTTATTAGAACGATGTCATCAGCGAAGCGGAGGTGGTGTAGTTACCGACCATCTACCTTCACTCCCATTCCTTCCCATTCTAATTGTCGCATGATGTTCTTGAGGGTGGCACTGAAGAGTTTTGGTGAAATGGTATCACCCTGTCGAACCCCTGTTTTGACATCAATGATCACTTCTTTGTAGAATGGTGGAGATCCTGGTGGTGAATCCGTAATACAGCTAGCTCACGAAGGATCTTGATGTATTGGGTTTGAACACCCTGTTTGGCTAGGGCTTCTATGACTGCTTCAGTCTCCACAGAATCAAAGGCTTTCTGTAAATCAATGGAACGTGAGACAGAGCGGTATCTTGTACTCCCTATGAACCTCAATGAGCTTGGTTACTGTGTGGATATGGTCGATTGTACTGAATCCTTTCCAGAAGCCAGCTTGCTTTGCATGGTTGTCCTTCATCTAGTGTTCTGCCAATCCTGTTCAGGATGACTCGTGTAAACAGCTTGTAGATGATGCACAGCAGGCAGATGGGGCAATAGTTGCCGTGTCGTGAATGTCTCCCTTCTTGAACAGTAGAACTGTCCTGCTGGTTTTCCATTGGGAGGGCACCTTGCATTTGGACAGGTAGCGTGGTGAAGAGCCGAGCTAGGTGTATTGATGAGTACCGATGGCATATTCTTCAGGTGTTCAGGTCTGACTTTATCTGGCCTGGTGGTGTTCCTTCTTTACCGACGAGAGGGCATGTCGGATTTCAGAAGGAGAACATTGGGAATAACATATCCATCCTGTGGAATTTGGTATGTGGGCAGGTGGAGGCGCTAGTCGCATCATGCTGTATTTGACACCGGAGAAGACTTGTTCCTTGGAACATGTGACGAAAGAGGAGTCGGGTGGCATTGGTGTCCTTGTCAACATGAACATGGCTGTCAACATTGATTCATTTGAATGCCTAACAAACCAGATAGGATGATTACACTTGATGAGATGTGGCCACTGCCAGCAATTTCTATCTTCATTGTCTACGCAACAACATCTACATACAAAAGAAGATGAAATTGAGAAATTCTACATGGAACTGGAGGAGTTCTATAGAAAAAGATCACACCTTCTACAAGATCATAGTCGGTGATTTTAATGCCAAGAAAGGACCGAGAAGATTGGCTGAAGAACTCCACATCAGGATCCATGGCCTAGAATGGAACGAACAGGGGTGAGACTCTGAGTTCATCATGTCCACCAAGACCATTCATGGGAACTCACAGTTCCAGAAGGCTGAAGCAAAACGTTGGAAATGGGAATCTCCTGGTGGACAGTTCCACAATGAAAACTACATCATCTCCAATCCACAGGTTTTTGTCTGACTGATGTTGCTGTCATCCCCATATTCCAAACATGATCGGACCACCGTCTCCTTCGGGCAGAATTCTACTTCCCGCAATGGGGAGAAAAGGCTGCAAAGTTTAAGAAGAGAACTCCCAGAACGACCACCAACTGGGAACTCTTTGGCACCATTGCAGCAACATGGGAAGATGTCATCATTGACGACATCGGTGAAGAAGTGGTTCAGCACCTCCATGATTGTGCGAAAAATGCCAAGAGAGAGAAAGATACAAAAGGACGCCTGTCTTCTGAAACTCTGGAGCTCATTCGCCAATGTGGCAAGGCGCAAGCCTCAGGAGACCAAATGCTAACGTCCAAGCTTTCTAAACGGTGCAGAGAAGTGATAAAAGAAGACCTCAAAGACAGAAGAGCAGAAATACTGGAAGATGCAGCAGAAGCCAGGAAAAGCATTCGCACCGCCCGCCTGTCCTTCGCCAACTATAAGACCAAGATGACTGCCCTCCGACGCCCTGATGGATCTATCACATCTTTCAGAAAGGCAATGGAGAAGATTATCCATAACTTCTACTCAGATCTCTTTGAAAGAAATATAAAAGAAAAATATTCAGAACTGGAGAAAACTAAAGTACACTTATCAAAACCTGTGGGGTACATAAAGCAGGACTTAAGAGGGAATTTTACAGCCTTATATGTTTATATTAGTATAAAGGTGAGTTTGAAAATTAGAGAGCTGGGCATATCACTTAAAAGGGTGGATAATCTAATAAACCTCTTAAAACTCAGGAAATAAATTAATAATAAAAAGAAATTTATGAATTAGAAAACAAGAAATAATTGAAGATTTGGAGAACTAAAAACTTGTTATTTGCAGGGATAATAAAGTATAACCTAAGGAATAAAGGATGACACAAATAGATGGAGAATAAACTTTTTTTTTAAGGAAGAGGCTGTTATGAAAATATTAGGTCAATCATTTTTTAGGAAAAGTGGATAAATTCCTATAAAATATAAATCACCAAAAGTGACTCCCATAGAAAAAAGAAACTCTCGATGGTCCTATAAAACATTTTTATAAATTACATCTGCAGTTTAAAAATATCCCCAAGAAGAATACAAAGTCTAGACAGTTCCATAAATGAATCTACCAAACATTCATGCAAGAGATGTCAATCTTCTATCATTCATTCAGAGACTAGAAAATGTTTCACATCAATGTATAAGGTTAGCTGCATCTAGAAATCAAAAACTGAACAACATTCAAAAGAGACACTTTAGGGCTACAAAATTCATAAAAACTGAGGTGAAGATTTCCTAAACCAAGTATTTGCATATTTGCTCCAGAAATTCAGGGGGGAAATATTTATTATGAATGCCAAGAGAGTTTGCTTCAGAAATGCAAACTTGTTTGAACATTTAAAGTATTTCCCCACAGGGAGAGAATAGTAGTCCAGTGGGTAAGGCATTTGCCTTCACATGTAGTCGACCAGGTTCAATCCCCTGGCTGGGGCAGAGGCAAGAGTAAGCCCTAAGCACTGCCAGGTGTGGCCCCAAACCCCAAAATTAAATAAAATAAAGTCTTCACCACATTTAGCAGGTTAAAGGAATAGAATCATATAATTATCTCAACAGATACATAAAAACATTCAATGAAATTGAATTCATTGAACATTCGATGAATTCTTAGCATCATTTATTCTAAAAATTCTCAGTTTACTAGCAACTGTACTCTGATCATTTCTACATCCAGCAATGAATCACTGTATCACTGTCACTGTCTTCCCGCTCATCATCAATTTGCTCAAGCGGCACCAGTAACATCTCCATATGTCCTGTCTCATGCAAGTAGAGCCCAAGGGTACCAGTTTGCTCCAGGAACATAAAGAGCCTCAAACCATTCCATCAGGTCATGGGAATGAGGTCTATAATTGTTACTGGTATTTGGCATATCAAATACGACATGGGTAGCTTGCTAGGCTCTGCCATGCGGGTAGCATACACTTGTAGTCATCTCTAAATCCAGCATTTATTGATGAACCGCACGGCCTACCAGCTGCTGAGCCGAGGCTGTGATAGGCTGGTCTGCTGGGTGGAGTTCTGATGAAGGGGAAGTTTGGATGTGGAAAGTGGAGGCCCTCATGGAGTGGGGGGGTCGTCTGGCTTGTTGCAAGGCTCTGCTGGGGTGGAGGGCCAGGGCTAGAACCCGCCATCCCTCCCTGGCACCTCGTGAGTGGCTGGGCACAGAGAGAGCCAGTAGCAGCTCTGCCCCATGTCTGTTAGTCTCTGGATCAGCATACCTGGGCTGGATTTAAAAAAAAGACTGCTGGAGAGATGCAGAGACAGAGAGAGAGACAGAGAGAGAAAGAGAGGAAACTGGGGTACCTGCTATTAAGGCAGCATGGGGGGGGCGGAGGGGGGTGGGGTACATTGGTGGTGGAAATGGGGCACTGGTGGAGGGATGGGTGCTGGTATACTGTATTACCAAGAACCAATTATGATCACCTTTGTAATTGTATGTTTCACTGTGGTATAATAAAAAATAAAAAAAATAAAAAAAAAAAAAGACTGCTGCAGGGTGGATCTCGATGGAGACAGGCGGTGATAGGCTGGTCTGCTGGGTGGAGTGCTCTGCTAAAATTCAAGGCTAAAAGTGCCCCTTAGGAAATTAAACTTGGGGGCCGGAGCGATAGTCCAGCAGGTGAAACAAACAAAAAATTAAAAAAAACAAACAAAAAAACCCTTTAAATTAATTACAAAAAAAAATCCTACTTGGAAACCCCTCCTACAATCTGGGAGCTTCCCTGCCTATTCCACCTCTTCCTTCCCCTTCTCTTAAATAAAATATTTTCTGGATTTGGCAAAAAAAAGATAAAATAAGTTAAGAACAGATAAAAATATTGTTATTGGTATAATAAGAAAATAATTATATTTATTATTGTAATAAGAATATTCTGAATTAGTTAATGTAATAAGAAAATGAAATAATAATGATTAAAAGTAAATGAAAGTAAAAGTAAAATTGTTATTAATCACAAATTGTGTGGCTGAGCACATAGAAAATCCACAAAAAGATGGAGCTGGGGTCCCCATTCCCCTCTCTGTCCCAGTTGGGAGGCCTGGTGGCCCCACCCACAAACTGCCTCGGGCTATCAGCCATCATGCAGAGACTCAGACACATGGGGGAGCTGCCATTCGGCTCTCCCGGGTCGCGTGGCTGCAAGAGGTACATCAAACTAGAGGAACCAATCATGTTCTAGAAACTCAGAAAGTAAATTCAAGAACAGAAGTCAGAGGACCTTGCACAACACAACCACAGTCACCCTCTGGTCTGTGGACTGTGTCCACAACTGGACACAGTCAGACCTGAAAGAGAAGCCAAATTCAAGTCCAGGCATGCAGGACTCCATGACTACGCCAAACAGGTTTTTAGGGAGCCTAGACAGGGGCCACCTTCCCCACCTCAGCTCCCTCCATAAAGACCTGGCGGACACCCAGAACTGCTTCTGGGGCTCTCGGCCGGACACCAGGTTTTCAGACACAGGGCAGAGTCTCTGCCTGCCCACCTGTGCTAGACTGATAGGGTTTCTTGGGGTGGGAACAGGTTTTCGCTCCTTGGTCTGTCCTCCGCCAGGCTCTCAGAAGTCAAAACCTTGTGCAACACAACCACAGTTATCCTCTGGTTGACTCCACAGCTGGACATAGCCCAATCCCCCATGGCGCACTGGTGCCTGCGTAATATCTCAAAACCTGGAATACCACAAACGTGTTGTTTATAATTTTTTTTTTTTTTTTTTGCTTTTTGGACCACACCCGGCGATGCTCAGGGGTTTCTCCTGGCTCTGCACTCAGGAATTACTCCTGGCGGTGCTCGGGGGACCATAAGGGATGACGGGATCGAACCCGGGCCGACACAGGCCGGCCGCTTGCAAGGCAAACGCCCTACCCGCTGGGCTATCACTCTGGCCCCTGGAATACCACAAACGTGTTGGAGTCAGAGGCTAGGTAAGACAGAGAAGGGAACAGTATGCTGATGGTCATTGAAAATGATCATACCATCCAAGAACTAAGCATTGAATATAGGCAAAAAGATACACATGATAACCTCTAAATGTATGTATTACATTCTACAATGTATAAGAAAGGGCAGTGAGGACAGAGAAAAAAGGAAGAGAGAGAAAGGAGAGAGAGAGAGAGAGAGAGAGAGAGAGAGAGAGAGAGAGAGAGAGAGAGAGGAGATAAAGAACCTGTCATGGGGGGCCAGAGCGATAGTCCAGTGGGTAGGGCATTTGCCTTGCATGCAGCTGGCCCGTGCTGGCCCGGGTTCGATCCCTGGCATCCCATATGGTACCCCAAGCACCGCCAGGAGTAGTTCCTGAGTGCAGAGCCAGGAGTAACCCCCTGATCATTGCCGGGTGTGACGCAAAAAAAAAAAAAAGCAAAAAATAAAGAACCTGCCACGGAGGCAGGCTTGGGGAAGGGGGAGTGAAGTGGGGGACATTGGTGGCAGGAAATGGGCATGGGTGGAGGGATGGGTGCTGGAACACTGTAGAACCAAAAACTCAAACATGAACATCTTGTAATTGTATATCTCACGGTGGTATAATAAAATATTTTTAAAAAGTCCACAAGAGTGGATAAGAGTACTCATATCAGTAAAATTAATGAGCTTGCAGAATTTCTGGATATATTATCAGCAAATAAAATTTAATTTCATTTGTATGAGCAAAATTAATTAGTGGTATACCTTTAAAAATGAGTGACTAGCTTCATGTAGTGCCATATGTTTATCTTTTCTTCTAGTTGCTTTGTTAGTGACCTTTGAAGATGTCTTTAGTTTCAATGTCGTGGAGGGTTTTTCCTATATTTTCTTCAATGTACTTTATGGATTCAAGTCTGATATTGGCTGGGGAGGGAGGGAACCGGGGACGTTGGTGGTGAGAGATGGGCACTGGTGGAGGGATGGGTGCTGGAACACTGTACGACCAAAACCCAAATATGATCTTTTTAATTGTATATCTTTGTAATTGTAATAAAAAATAAAAAATAATAAAATAAAAATGAGTGAATAGAGGGAGAAAGTCTAGCAGGTAAGCAGTTGGCCATGTAAGAGCCATCCTGGGTTCCATCCCAGGCCCCATATATGGTCCCAGAGCCCCACCATATCCTGAACACAGACCCATGAGTAAGTCCTAAGCACTTCCAGATCTCACTCAAAAAACAAAATTAATTTATAATAATATATAATAATACAAAAGCAAATGAAATTCACAATAAAGCATAAGATAGAATTAAATATAATAACAAACCAGTCTTTTTTTAGAGAAAATTATAATATCTTATTAAAAGACATTAAGAACTAATAGATGAGTGTTCAAGATTAAAGACATTAGAAAAATATCTTTTATATAAACATTTTTACATAAAGACATATAGAAACAGTATAAAATATTGACCCAGAAATTCACTATAACTCAATCACAAGAAGTGGGCAATATGATTCTAAAACAAGTAAAAAAGCAAAGGACAAGAATCACAATGACACTCCTGAGTATGAAAGGGTGACATCTTTCCTTTCCTTATCTTTTCAATAAGAAAGGGATAAGAAAGGGTAATATCTTTTCAATACGACAATGGAGTTATAGACAGCAAAAGACAAAGACTGAGAGAATAGAACAGGAGCCACAGATACACACTTAGATGGAAATCACGCTCAGGGCAGAGCTGTCACTCATATCACTGAGAAATGAGACTCAGCCTATGATTATATATATTTGCTGCATATATATATATATATATATATATATGGGGGAAAAAAGAAATCTCTCACATCATCACACCACATGCACACACACACACACACACACACAAACAACACAATACACCCCCAGTCCAGAGGGAAGAAGGACTTACATATCAAAAAGTGAAACTTAAGATACTTAGTAGAAAATATAAATAAATATTTCCTACAGAGATGATGTGCTAGCCCATCAAAAAGGAAAAAATATATATGTGAATTCTACAGGAAGAGCACTTAAAAATCTAAAACTAAGAAGTAACGAAACCTGAAAGAATTTTTAAGTATCTAGTTTATTGAAATGAAAACAATCATAAAATATATAAATGCTATTAAGCCTAATAAAAAGTGGTAAAATATAATTCTGCATAATGTGGAATGAAATAAGCAATAGTTACTTGTTTTTCTTGTAATGCTTAAAATGAAATGCCTCAGCAATCATAGTGCATGAAGAAGTGAAAGTAATCAAAGAATCCCACCCCAAAAACATTCTAGGCCTGGTTCTACAAAAGAGGTCAGAGTAAATGTAACCAATGAAATTAATTATACAAGATGAATTCCTAAAAATGCTATCTCATTCAAAATGCTCACAAATAATATCATATTCAAATAAAAAAATGCTGGGTATCCAAATTATCAGTTAAGCCATAAATAGAATCCACTTGGCTATCACCTTTTTAATTATAGGACTGTTAGTCTTATTTTTAATTTATAATGATTCATCTTATCACAGATTTTGTACATAAATCAAAACTATTAAAATGTTTATCTCATGTCTTTCCAAAGTTGCCTAATTCAAATTCAGAGACTGGCTTCAGGGTAGTGACCAACCTTTAAATAAGATTAGTTCTCTGCCAAAGAGACTGTTGAAGAGTACATATATTGAGGGACTAGAGAGATAGCACAGTGGGTAGGTGATGGCCTTGCACCTAAGCCCTGACTCTGCTGAGTGGGAGGAAGAGGAGGAGGAGGAGGAGGAGTAAGAAAGAAGAAGAGGAAGAAAAGAAGAAGAGGAAGGAAGAAGAAGAGGAAGGAAGAAGAAGAGGAAGGAAGAAGAAGAAGAAGAAGAAGAAGAAGAAGAAGAAGAAGAAAAGGAAGAAGAAGAAGAAGAAGAAGAAGAAGAAGAGGAAGAGGAGGAGGAGGAGGAAGAGGAGGAGGAGGAGGAGGAAGAGGAAGAGTAGCCCAGCGCATAGAGTGTTTGCCTTGCATGTGGCCGGCCTGTGTTCAATCCCCAGCATACCATATGGTCCCCAGAACACCACCAGGAGTAATTCCTAAGTGCAGAGCCAGGAGAAACCCCTGAGCATTGCCGGGTGTGACCCAAAAAAAAGCAAAAAAAAAAAAGAGGAGGAAATGGAGGAAGAAGTGGAAGAGGAGGGGAAGAGGAAGAGGAAAGGGCAGAGGAAAAGAAAAGATGAAGAGGAGAAAGGAGGAGAAATAGGAGGAGGAGGAGGAGAAGATGAAGAAGGAGGAGGAGGAAGAGGAGGAGGATGAGGAGGAGGAAGTGGAGGAGGAGGAGGAGGAAGAGGAGAAAGAGGAGGATGAGGAACCTATTTATGCTTGGAATACTGGTATGGTAATTAAACAAGAGCATTATCTTTTGAAGATATATAAATTTGGTGCTGGTACTTTTAAAGATGGGGATTAGTAATGAGTAATAAAATAAAGAAGAGGCAGAAGCAAAAGAACTCCATTCTGACTTTTTTGCAGTATCATCTCATCAAACCTTAATACACCTAGAAGAATAGATCATTCATTTTGGGTATAGTTTATATACCAGAAGGATCACATGACATTTCAAAAGAACCTGTATCACATGTAAAACAGTAACAAATGAATAAATATTGACCTGGTTAAACATAAAATGTTTATGTACATATGTAATGACTTTCAGCAAGTCTTTTTAATCAAGTTTTTTATTACTTTAATCAAGTTTTTCAATTAGCCAGCCAACTACCTGTTCTGATTGCATTAGACAAGTAAATTTTAATTGTAGTAAATTATAATGCCGTGACCAATTCATGAATTCTCTAGGAATGCAGAACAATTATATCTTAACAGGACAATGGGAAACAAAACGATTGTCTTGATAAATGCCAAATGTCATTGAATAAAATTAAATTTCCAAACTTTTTAAGCTAAAATAAGCCAATTATAAAAGACAAGAGCAAATTACAAAATCAAGAACATCTATCTGAAACTACCAATATTATGATTTATGGAAAAATGAGAGGCATTCTCATTAGAATCAATGACAAAAGGAGTGAGATCTCTAGCATCTCAGTTATTCAAAAGGAACAAGATATAACTCATAAGAGGAGATGTTTATTATTATTTCAAGAAAACAATCTTACATGCCTAGAAAACCCAGCAGAACTTATTAACAACTGTGATAACTAATAAAGAAGTTTATAGAGTCATGTCTAGCTAAATACACAAAAATACATTTTCCAATATTCTAGCAACAAGCAGTTAGACATATAATTTTTTAAATCACATTTTAATAGGAAGGAAGGCTAAAAAAATATTGAAAAACAAACTTAGTAACAACAGACCTACATAAAGCTAAAACCAACCAAAATAACTCCTTCGAGTGACATAAAAGAAGACAACAGTGGAAATTCAGAAAATGAGCATCTAGTGCTACTTAAAACTTCCTGGACGTCCCTTTAATGGAATGACATCAAGCCATATTTTTAGAGAATGCAAAGCTGTGGGAAAAGTTACAAAACACTTAGATGAAAGAAAGGAAGGTTATTTTAGAATACAATATGATCCAACATTGTGGAAAAGAAATACCTGCACACATGCTCAAGAGAACAAACCCAAGGCACATCAAAATCTTGATGTTGTTGTTGTTGTTGTTGTTGTTGTTGTTGTTGTTGTTGTGTTTTGTTATATTTTGTTTAGGGGGCCATACCCAGCAATACTCAGGGCTTACTCCTCACTATGCTCAGGGATCTCCTGGCAGACTTGGGGCCCATACAAGATGCCAGGGACCAGACCCAGGTCAGCCACGCCCAAGGCAAGTAACCTCCCCATATCAAAATTTTGAAAGAGCTTATCACAAACTGTAAGAAAGCAGGGGTTTAACTTTCTGCCTAAACTTTCTTTTTTTTTTAAATTTTCTCTATTTTCAACAATGGGTAAGTGACAAAACTAAGAATATACATTGTCTCCCCTAGAAGCCCACACTGAAATTTTGGCAGCTAAGCAACAAAGCAATGTGACAGTACCTCCTGTAGGCCTCTGAAACAGATTCCACTTTAGGTAGAAGTTCTCTTTCTCACTCTCTCTCTCTGCCTCTCTCTGTCTCTGTCTCTCTCTGTTTCTCTCTGTCTCTCTGTCTCTGTTTCTCTCTCTCTCCGTCTCTCTTTCATGCCCCTCCCCAAGCAGATCAGAGGAAAGTCATGTTCCCCATCTACACAGTCCACCATCTAAAATGGTACCCAGAAATCTACCACAAATCTGTGGGAATCAGAGGTTAGGTAAGATAGAGAAGGGACCAGTGTGCTAATAATTGTTATAAATAATAACGTCAGACTAGAACTGAGCATTGAACATAGGCAAAGGGATATACTTGATAACTCCTAAATGTATGTATTGCAAGCCACAATGTGTAAGAGGGGTTAGGGGGGACTGGAGAGATAGCACAGTGGGTAGGTGATGACCTGTCATAGAGGGAAACCTGTGGACACTGACGATGGGTAATGCACACTGGTGGAGGGATGGTGCTGGAACACTGTGTGACTGAATCCCAATCATGAACAACTTTGTAATTGTAAATCTCTCGCTGGTATAATAAAAAAGATTTTTAAAATCACTTGTCACTTGAATCACTTGTCTTCCCGTTGTTCATCAATTTGCTCAAGCGGGCACCAGTAACATCTCCATTTGTTGGGAATGAGGTCCATAATAAAATAATTTAAAAATAAAACGGCACCCAGAGAATGAGTCTGGGGCGGCAGAAAGGAGCGCTGTGGAGAATGGTAAACACCTCAGAACCCTGGGGGATAGCCAAGGTCCTCAGGCATCCCCGTCCATGTCTCTCGAAGGAGCAGAGGAAGTCCACCTACCACTGCACACAGAGGCTTCTTGTCCCACCAGCCAGTACCAAATGCAGAGATTTCGTGACTCCCACTGACCCATGCAACCCCAGTCCCGCAACTCCACCTCTTCTTCCCGACCACCACCACATGCAGGTAAAGGGGGATTCAAGAAGACCCCAGCATGCTCTGAGGTAACACCTCGATGTTTATTTCTGAGATTCTCCCCACTTCTTCATCACTGCACGAGGCAAAGTGCAGTGACATTTTCCGCCGGAAAATATTAATTTTATCTCCCATTCCCTCAACTTATTTTCCAAACCTAATTCTCTGCCCAACACCCTGCCCCCACTCATGCCCACGCCCCTAATCCCCAAGGGAAACCAAGGAACCCACAAAAAGGGGAGACAATACGTACACGAGGACTGGATGGAGGAGATGCCGTGTTAGTGGGGGCTGAGCCCGACAGACCATCTGCAAGCTACAAATTAAACACTCTGGTTAGCAACGAGCAGTACTAGCGACTCCACCCTTTAGGGAAAACCAGACAGACAGACTCATGGAAGCAGGAGCCACCACCACACACCCTCTGCTCTCCCCCAATGAGGCCGCAAGAGCTATGTGCTTTGGAGTCAGACAGGACTGGTTCCCAATCCTGGCCCCACAGCCTGACCAGTGACCAGCCACTGAGCAGTCTGAGTCACCATGAGGGCATAAGTGAGGCGGGATGAAAGTTGCATCCACACATGCCCATCACAAAATGGGGTGCCAGAAGGGCTCAGCCACACTCATGTTGCTGTTCTTGGCAGAAAGATGAGCTCCTTGAATGCTCTCCTTGCCTTCACACAAGCCCATTGGAGACATCCTCTGCTCATCTTCCTCACAGCTCAGCCAGCCCAACCCCTGCTGGGTGCCTGGGCTCCTTGGGTCTGAATCCTCCCTCCCGAGGGGCAACAGCCATGGCTTTGCCCGGGATAAGAGCAGCTGTAAGTGCCTTCCAATTAACATCCCTGTACTCCAGAAAGCTTGCTGCGGCCTTCTCTGCTCTCAGATCCATGCCAAGTCTTCTAGGCCCATGAGGTGGTGTTCCCAAGAAGCCAGCAAATGCCTGGGCTGCAAGGCAAACAGGGCCACAAGCTCCAGGGAAGACAGAGAGACTTTTGCAGAGGGCATGACCATCTATCAACCAGGAGAAGGTTCCAAGCAGAGGAGCGAGCCAGGTGTAGGCAGAGGGTGAGTAAATAGAGACCAAGAGCACTGCCCCTTCAAGCAAGGGCACCATTCAGGAGAGGGTGTAGGGACTGGGCTAGGGGTCAGGGAAGGCCACACCCCAGGCAACCCCACCCTTGACAGGAAGATCTGGGACATACTCTGGGGAGAACATACACAGAAGTGGGTCCTGAGTCTCCCCAATTCATCTGAAGCTTAGCAGAGGCAGGGAAGTAGGGCAAGGTGCAGTGCTGATGGTCATCTGGCGGAACACTGCATGTCTGAGGTGGGCTGGCCACACGTCTGTCAAAGGGGTGACCCTTGGAACAGACCTGATGCATACCAGGTGGAACCCAGGTGTTCCTGAGACCCTCCACAGCCAACAGCAACTGTGCCCCTCTATTCTCAGCCTGAGTCTCACAGAAGCCTTACTGCTATTTTTAATCCAGATCATTTTTAGAAAGGTGAGAGGGAAACCGGCAGTTCACCAGAGCAAAAGAGAGAGAAAAATAAAGTTAAACATAGTGTGTCGTAGCTCTGGGTCAGCTCCTGAAATTACATGTTCCCCTTCAGGACTCAGCATGACTTGACCCTCCTGCTCCCAGAGCACATGCCCACCTTCAGAGTATTCCAGAGACTCTCTGAGTAGAGGAGTCAGAATTAGCCCTAGGGGGAGCAATGGGACCAGGAGGCAGCCGGCTCCAGCAATCACCTGAACCAGGGATACGGGCCTAGATCTGTGTCCCCTCACAGGTTACCTGCTTTCCTTCATAACACCCATCACACACACATGACCCACACAGAAACATGTCCATTGTCAACACACACACGCACACACACTCACACACCAGCACCACGCACACATATATACTACCGACAGCCAACACACAACCAATGCATTTTATCAACACACACATCAGTATCGCACATGAACACTACCAACACACACAAAGTACATTCCAACACACACATCAGTGATGACTCCCCTGCACATATAAATTCTGTCCAGAATAAGGGCAATCCTTCCAGAGTAGAAACTTCCAAGTGTTACCCCAATCCTCCCTCTATCTTTTGGTTTTATGCCACACTCAACAGTGCTCATATTTTGCTCCTGGCTCTACACTCAGGGATCACTCCTAGCAGTGCTCGGGGACCATACTAGGTGCCAGGGATCAAATCCAGGCTGGCCATGTGCAAGGCAGTACCCTACCCACTCTGGCCCCATATTCACCTTCTCTTTATATCACACACATATTCCCAGCCCTGAGACTTTCCTATTCTAGAGAAGATCCCTGGGCAGGATGATGGGCAAGAGTTGCCATTGCCTGGTGACTCTAGTAGAATCTCAATACCTGAAGGGTGGGACACGATGGGTGGACAAGGGATGCCACTTTTAAACTTCAAAAAGGACTCTCTGGGAAATGGGGGCAGCATGCTTAGTGTATTTGTACAGGAAATGGGGGCATCACACTCAGTGTGTTTGTACTTTTGCAGAGGGCATGACCATCTAACAACATGAGCATGGGGGGTAGCATGCTCAGAGTGTTTCTACAGGAAATGGGGGCAGCACACCTAATGTGTTTGTACAGGAAATGGAGGGAACACACTCAGTGTATTTCTATAGGAAATAAAGTTAAAGTGCAGTGCTGATGGCCATCTGGCCAGGGGCAGCATACTCAGTGTGTTTCTACAGGAAATCAGGGCAGCACACTCAGTGTGTTTCTGCACACGCTCCTCTTCCCGTCTTCCTAATCAGAACACCAAGAACCAGCTGATCAAAAAAAAAATCTCTAATAAACAAGACTACAACTTTGTAAAAATTGATTAGAGACAGAAACACGGGGCCTGGGGAGGAAAGCAAGGAGAAGGCTACAATTGGTCTATTCACACAGACCATATTCTGGGAGGCAAGTTCTCTAAATTCATTATTTTCCTACATTTTCCAAATTCCATATAGTGAATATGTACCTATAATCAGAGAAAAATGAACATTAGTCTTTCTCAAAGCAGAGCACTGGAGGGAATAAAACTTCTTGCCCACTCTCTGAGGACATACCCAGAATTGCTCTCAGAAAGAGTTAAGGCCAGGAAGGGATTCTGGAGCATGAATCTGATCACCATCAGTGCTATTACCATCACTACCTCTACCACCGCCTCCAACATCACTACCACATTCCCATCACCGTCTTCACCACCATTTTCCTACCACCACCATTACTATTATTACACCACCATACAACTCCCACCATCATAATTACTGCAACAGTCACCATCATCACTGCCAACCTCACCATTATCACCATTACCCCCATCACTACCATATCACTACCACCATCACCATTATAACCAAGGCCACCATCACTACCAGCACCACCACTACCACCATTACATGACATAGTCACCGCTGGTTCCTTCGTCACTACCACCACCACCATCATCACCACCACTGCCACCAACATCAGCAGCCCAAAGCCCAGATATACCCTCAGGAGCCTCTACTACCTCTCACACACACTCATGTTCACACAACACACACACACACACACATACACACGCACACCATGCCCAGGCTATCAGTCCAAATATATAGCTAGGACAGACCAAGAGTGCACAGCAGCATCACTCTCAGAGATCCTCTGGCTGTAGCCCTCATCACCATGGAGAAGAGTCTAAGCATCCAGGTACCTTCCTCACCCACGTGGGTGCTGACCTGAAGGCCAGTGGGCAGATGTCCCTTATACATGCACTGCAGATCATCTCTAAAACTGGTCACTATTCACAAAAACTGAATCATTTCAAGATAGCTGGGAAATGCTCTAATGAGTTGATCCATGAGTATTAACCCAACAACTTAAACCTCAAGAGCATCTAGATTGTTATTTTTTTCCTAAAGTGCGGCAGGTTCTGGAGTCAGAGCAATAAGACAGTGGATAGGGCATTTGCCTTGCACACGGCTGTCCCGGGTTCGATCCCCAGCATCCCATATGGTCCCCCAAGGACCAACAGGAGTGATTCCTGAGTTCAGAGCCAGGAGTAACCCCTGAGCATTGCCGAGTGTGACCCAAAAGCAAATAAATAAATAAATAAATAAATAATAAACAGATAGATAGATAGATAGATAGATAGATAGATAGATAGATAGATAGATAGGAAGGAAGGAAAGAGAGAGAGATAAAGAAAGAAAGCAAGCAAGCAAGAAAGAAAGAAAGAAAGAAAGAAAGAAAGAAAGAAAGAAAGAAAGAAAGAAAGAAAGAAAGAAAGAAAGAAAGAAAGAAAGAAAGAAAGAAAGAAAGAAAGAAAGAAAGAAAGAAAGAAAGAAAGAAAGAAAGAAAGAAAGAAAGAAAGAAAAGTAGAGATAAAGAGATAGAGATAGAGAGATAGAGAGATAGAGAGATAGAGATGATGGATGGATGGATGGATGGATGGATGGATGGATGGATGGATGGATGGATGGATGGATGGATGGATGGATGGATGGATGGATGGATGGATGGATGGATGGACGGACGGATGGATAAAAGTGTGGCAGGTTCATCCTGGTATTTTTTCTAAAGTGTGGCAGGTTTACCCACAGGAACTAGGCAAGTATGATGAAAGGTTTATCAGCAAACAGAAAGTGCTATAGAAGAAGGAAAGGGGAAGATGCAGACAGAAGTCAGACCCAGCAAGATGAATCTGAAGTTGGGGAGGGGCTCTCCAAACTGTCCACAGCAAAGACCTTATGGGTAGGGCTGCATGACCAGGAGGACATAACAGGCTGCCAAAGAATACAGGTTGAACAAAGAAGAGCCAGTGACCATTCAAAATCTGCCAGAATTCCAGACCCTCTATTCTGTTTGCAGTGGGATAAGAGGGCAGGACAAGGCCTGGAACATTCTGAAAAAACACTTGAAAATAGAATCCACTCCCTCCTGGAACAGTCTTGGAGTGTCTCGTCCTACCAAATGGCAAAGATGTGCAGGAGAGACAAGGGCATGAATGAGACATTCTGAGCCTGAGCCAGTCACCTCAAATCAATGGATGTCAGAAGAAAACAGGTTACAGAATCAATGTTCCCCCAAACCCCAGCCAGCAAGAGGCCAGGCCTTCCTGATGACCAGGACTCCCAAGGGACCATGAATCCTTCAGAGCAGGACTCTGTCTTCCCCATCAAGCAGGGGCAGGATGAGGACAGAGCCCAAATGTCTTCCATGAGAACACATGCCTCGCTTCTTCCTCCTTCCTGCCTACTATGGATCCTCACCTCCCTGTATGACACACCTTCAGTTGCCCAGACACACCTCCCTGTATGACACACCTTCAGTTGCCCAGACACACCTCCCTGTATGACACACCTTCAGTTGCCCAGACACACCTCCCTGTATGACACACCTTCAGTTGCCGGGACACCAGCTCCCACCCTTCACCTGGCCAATATCTCTAATCAGAGTGGCACTGTGACCCCCACAAGGTGTGAATGAGACCCTGAGGGGAAGGAAATGGGGCTAGCACTAAATGCATGTTTTGAGGGCTAATTGTCTGTGAACACCCACCTATGCCATAATGCACAACACTAGCTGGATCCCATGTAGAATCATCTGAATTGCCAATTGGGTTTTCCCAGCCAAGTAAAGCTCCTCCATTGATCCAGAGAGAGTAAGAAATTCATGTATTCATTCTCTCATCCAAACAATCACTCAGCTACCTATCTGCCTATCCATTCATGCACCCCTATACTCATCCACCAATCCAGCCCCAAATCTACTTACCCATTAATCCATTCATCTGTTTATTCATCCATCCATCAACCCATTTACTACCTGTTCATCACCCATCCACTCATCCACCCACCCATCAACACATCTACCTACCCATTCATCCACTCGTCCACTTACTCACCAGGAACCTAGCCACCAAGCCATGCCACAAGCCATATAACTACCATTCACCTATCATCCTCCAACCCATCTACCCCCAGCCCATCCATCCATGCATACATCCACCCTCACACCCACCGATCCATCCAGGAAGACTTCATTACACTGCCTCCTCTAGGCAGGCCCTGTGCTGGACACTGGGGCCACAAAGAGAATATGTCCCTGCCACTAGCCTGAACCTTGTGTCAAGAAGATGTTGGTACAGAGAGAAAAGCAGAAGTGAAAGCATCGGCCAAGTCACAGAGAGAACTTGCAGGAGGAAAGAAAGAGCGAGGGAGGAGTTCTAAAAGGAGGTGGATACACCTAAGTTGAATTTCACATAATGAAAAAGTCCCCAAGCAGAAAGAGTAGGAGAACAATAGCAGTGGGGAAATGGAGCACCTGAGACTTCAGAGCACTCTAAACAGCGTTAAGGCTTTCAAACAACATCTTCTGTCCTGGAGGCATGGAGCAGAAGTGGCAGGAACAGGTAATGAGATGAGAGCGTGAGAAAGTAGAAGTCCTCCCAACAGCTTTGGGCATCCAGAGCACAAGCCAGCACCCATGTTTGTTCTCAGTCCTCAAGGCTGATATCTGACCACTGATTTAAAGAAAACAAACACAATCCTCCCTGAGCGTCACCCCAGCCCTGGGGATGTAGACATAAAGCCCAAGGACATGCAACAATCTTCCAGGCGGCCTGGATACTCTGGAGTCAAAAAGATGGACGGGAGGTAGGGTAGAGTGACCTGCTTCATACAAAACTAAGGGGACGGTCACAAACTCAAACAGAGGATGGCAGGGGATAGGACTCAGGACATAATAGGTATCACAGGGGACTTTCCCCCAGGACCGTGGGGGGGTCTCAGCCCTGCAGGACCCAAAGCCCACCCTAGTGCTCCTGGGAAGGCAGACTTCTTCCCCCACAACCCTAAAAGATGTCTCTTATGGAGCCATAGAATAGGTCCCCGCTGCCCCGTCCCTCTCCTTTGCCTGGAGATGGGGGAAAGAGCAAGAGGGATGGGGATGGGGGTTCAAGGTGCCAGACTTCTTCTTTCAGCTCCAAGAAGTCACTAAGCACAAGCCCGGAGATAATTCTGCCCCTAGGGAAGATACTTACTGCATTAGAGTCAGGGGTTGGAGGAGCCCCGAGACTTCCCAGTCATTCCCTTCCCCGTTTTCTTTCCTCTCATTTGTTCCCACCCCACTCTGATTCTCTGGGAGATCACCCAGGAAGGTGATCCCCACAGGCCTCACAAGGCAGAGGCATGTTCTCAAGAGCTTTGGGGGAGAATGACCGGGTCTGGCACAGAACCTCCCCACAGCCCTACCTGGACTCAGTGAAGTCTCCTTCCCACATCCCTTTCCCCACTCAGCGTCCAGGCTCCAGAGGGCAGAGTACAATGGCTGAGGAAGGAAGTGGGGGGTCCAGGAGGGTGGTGATAGCAGGGTGTCCCAGGGCTCCCAGGCCCAGCCTACCTGGAGGGGATGAGGGGTTCCTTGTCATCAATATCAATGAGCACTTCTTCCCCAGGACTGAGCAAGCTCACATCATCTGTGGGGGACAGCAAGAATGCCGGACTAAGGGGGACCTCCAGGGACTCAGAGAAGCAGAAGACTGAAGACCCCCTGCCGTGTGTCCACACTTCTCCACCTGCATCTCTGCCTCTCGGCCCCGTGACCTCTGTCCCCTCTCCCTAGCAGCCCCCTCTCTCCCCAGCTTCTTCTATTCCTCTCCTCCCTCATCCTCCCTTTGAACCCCTGCACCTCTCTCCCCCCTTCCTGCATCCAGCCCCCCGAAGCCCTCACCTCTCGGTGTCCCCTGGTGTGCCCAGGCTGAGGTAGAAGTGAGGCAGGGTGAGGGTCCCAGACCCCAGGTCCAGCTGAGCAGAAACCACTCGGGGCTCCCCTCAGTGGGCAAGTCCCACCTCCTCAGCCACAGCTGCTCCTACCTGGGCCGCCCCTGCGGGAGGGGCTCTGCTCGGAGTGGGGGGTCGCACAGGAAGCTCTCCAGGCAGCGGATGGTGCACTGGCCACCACAGGCCGGCGGCCAAACTGGCGGTTGTCAATGACTTTGACCACGATGGGGGGGGCAGTACAGTTCCTCCCGGGGCAGCATCTAAGCAGCAGAGGGAGTGTTGGGTGAGGGAAGATGCCTGAACCCCAGCCCCAGGAGGGTTCTCAGCCGAGAATGAGCCCCCAGGAGCAGAGAACGACTCCAAAGCCACACAGAACCCCCAAGAGCCAGCAGTGCCAAGCAGTGGTTGGCTGAGTCCAGGACTGGCCTGGGCAGCAGAAGCCATACAAGTCTTCTGTCTGCTTCTAGAATGTTCTAGAATGCTGAACACCGTGTTACCTCCCAGACCCAGGCAGCTCCGTGCAGAGTGAGAGCGAGCCTGAACCCTGGCTGGCTGCAGCAGGGCGCTGGGAGAACTTGGCCCGGGACCTAACATTTCTTGCAGACAGTCCCCCCCCAAGTGGATACTCAAGCATTGGCTTACAGACCCAGATTCTTCCTCCTCCCCGCCCCACCCACCCCAAAAAAGCACTTTGAACACAACTTGAAATAATTTATAAGCTCTCCGTCGGTGGCGGCCTCAGCTCAGCCAAGAGGAGGCCTCTGCTGACAGCCACCGGGCCAGAAATTCCTATAGTGCTTTCATCTTGCAAACCCCTTTTCCTCTCCTCACACCGGCCTTCCTCCGGCCACTGGGCCACTGGGCCCTGGCAGCCCACCCAGAGGCAGAGGGGCTGGGCGCCGGAGGCTGTGCAGGGAGCCCCACTGTCCACGCCCAGCTGGGGAGAAGCAGATGAGGGAAGGTTTGGAGGCAAAATGGATTGTCAGAGGCCAGCTGGGCACTGAAGGCGCTCCAGGACTGATGGTGTCCCTGAGGGAACATGGCCACAAAGGTCCTAGTCCCCCTGTGGATTCACAGTCCGGGCCGCAGTGAGCAAACTGGCTCCACGGGTGCTACTCACTAGGCCGGGACAGATTCTGTTCTGAGCACAGTGAAAGCGGTTCCACCAGCTTATTCCACCAGAACAGCCAAGGCGGACACAACCTTCAGGAACTGAGTCCCCTGTCTGTAGGGTAAGGGAAGAGGTTCCCGCCCCAGACTTGGGAACAGGACAGCCGACAGCCCTCACCACTTCCATGAAGAGGGTGCAGATGTCAAAGTTGGGGTTCTTCCGAGATTCTTGATGACACAGGACTGCACCGTCTCACCCCCGCACTCCACCACAAGGCTGGGGAAGAGACGCTGGCCAGCTGGTAGCTCTTCATGTTCGAAGGCCCCATGCCAGGATCTAGGGGTTCAGAGTGAAAAGTACCTGGAAGGCTCCAGAGAGAAGTGGGAGCCAGGCAGGGGAAGCCCCGTACTGTCCCCCAGAGGCCCACCCCGGGAGCGGGCTCACCTCAATGGCCATCCGCTGCAGAGAAGGCTTGATGTTCTGGGGCACCATGTAGATATTGGCCTCCCTCTGGGGCGGCGGGTAGGGCAGGTCTGTGTCCTCCGACTGTTGGGGTGAGCAGGCAGAGGAGGTGAAGGTGGGAGCAACACCAAGGCAGAGAGATGAGAGAACCGAGGGACAGAAAGCGTGAAGAGACAGAAACAGCACTATGTCAGCACCATCTTCTCCAAGAACCCACAGAGACACCCGTGCCCAGAGTCCAGTGTAGGAGGACATGTCCATAAGCTACTCAGGGTCTCCATACCCCCCCAACACACACTCATCACACACAATTGCCCACTCACACAGGCATACATTCTCATAGTCAGAGGCACACATATGCTCACACTGGTGTACACACACATACAGCCATGCGCACAGTCACACACTCATGCATACATGCACACACATGCATATGTATGCACCTGGCACATATGTACATACACACACACACACACACACACACACACACCATCCACTCCATCTCAGCCCCTCTCAGTGACTGTCACTCCATTAGTCGGGTCCTCCCCCTCCCACCTCAGACCTTCCCAGTTACACCCTGGTTCTGGTGTTTCATCTCCACAGCCCAAAGATACACACCTTCTGGCCCCACCTCTCCTGCCCACCTGGAGGACGGCTGGCTCCCAGGGGGCAGAAAGGGTATTTACACAGGGGAGGAGGGTGGGGAAATGCCCATTATCGGGGACCAGAGACTGGAGGTGGGGGATGAAGGGGGTGGAGTTCTTTGACCCCTAAAGACCAAAGATGAGATTGAAGGGACTCCAGCCTGTCAAGGCTTTGCCAAAAGACAAAACAAATTTTTCAAAATAAATGGCCAGCAGGAAAGACAGAAGTTGATGGGGCACCTGCCTTGCACACAGCAACTCAGTTCAATCCCCAGCCCCACACCCTGGTGAGTGATCACCCTCCCAAAGTGTGCGACAATGCCCCCCAAAGGTGCTGGGACATTCCTAGAGAGTATATCAGCCTCAGGTGAATTGCAGGATTCTTACTATTTGCTCATTTAAAGAAGGTGGATTTGAGGGGGCCAGAGCTCAGTCATCCCAAGTCCTGAAAGGGGAAGTAGGTCATATAAGCGTCCCCAGGTCATGAAGAGTCGCAATGAGAAGCAGCTGGGAGGGCACACAGGCAGTGCTGTAAGTAGGGCTGCTACCATGTCACCCTGTGGTTAGGAAGACAATCTCTGGCCGTAAGTGGTTTCACCTCTCTGACTCCATTTTTTCATGGAGAAAATGATGGATACAAGTTATCAAGCTCCCCCAGGTTATGTGGAATTGAGGGAGTGGATACACGTTTTAGGAGAGTGCCTAGGTCATGCAAAGCCTCCATGCGGCACCTTGGCAGCAATTAAGAAGATGTTCTATGACTCTACATCCTTGTCCAAAAACCATCATGTTTGACCAATTTATTAGAGCAAGACTCTTTACTGCCACCTACTGGGACATTGCTCCTGAAAATTCAAATGGATGGAGTCTGTAGTGGGAACTGCACATGCGCTGAGTGCTCTCACGCTCTGAGATAGTGCTCTCGCGCGAGTGCGCAACCTGCCCATCCATACATGGAGGCCTTAACTCTTGGGAAATGACAGCTGTAAAGAACACAGTTGTGCTGAACACTTAATAGAGCTTGTCTCATACATTCATTTGATCCATTCTCCAAGTGATTTGTCCTAGGTTCCTTCTCAAAGAGTATATTGGGGTCAAGAAGACTCAAAGGGCTGAAGCTCATGCTCTGCATGCAGGAGGCCCAAGCGTGATCTCTTACACCTCCTGTAAACTGTAAGCACTGCCAGGAAGGACCATAAGCACCCAGCCAGGCGTAGTTCCCAAGTACCCCTGCTGGGATCCAAATACAAATTTTTCTAAATAAATGGCCAGCAAGCAAGAGAGCAGTAGACAGGGCACTTGCTTGCACAGAGCGACTCAGTTCAACCCCCAGCCCCACATACAGTCCCCCAAGCACCACTAGGAGTAATCCAGGAGTAAGTTCTGAGCACAGTCAGGTGAGGCCCCAAAAAAAATTCAAAAAAGACCAGAGCGCCCATCCACAGGCACTGCCACAGAAGCAGAGAGCAGCTAGAGTAAAGACCCGCACCAGCACGTTCCCCTGGGTCCCCTATCACTGAGCTCAGCTGTCACTTATCACACACCTGCAATGCCACACATCCCTGAGCAAAAGCTCGTATTTGGAATGACAGCCCTGGGTCCTCATTCTAGCCCACCTACTCTCTCACTAGGTTGAGTTGGGCAAGTTACTCACCCTCTGAGCGCCGGAACCCCATGAAGCACTAGGGTCATACCACCTCAAAGACCGTGACAACAAAGCATGCCCACTCAGGAGACATTGAGCAAATGCAGAGCCATCAGGACTGGCTCCAGGGCCACCGTGCCTCTGCTTCACTACCCTGCTGTGGGCAGTCTCCAGTCCAAGCACCACTCAGAGCCACCCCTGACTTCCTCTATCCTCTGCTTGTCACTGGGGCACAATGCAGGTGGCGCAGTGCAGCTAGTGCCCGTCTTCAGGTTGGTTGAGAGACAGATGCCATCAGGAGAGCGACGTGAAGGACACCTGGGCATCTCCAGGAGGAATTGTGCTCTCGTCACCCCCAGAATGGGGCTAAAGGGCCACAGCCAGTGCCTGCTGTGGGAACCCTGGCATGCTGCCACCCTTGGCACACTAAGGTCACCATTACAATGACCACAAGTCAGCATCGCCTCTTTATTTATTTATTTGTTTGTTTGTTTGTTTTATTTTGAGGACTTTTTTGGGTCACACCCAGCAATGCCCAGGGGTTTTTCCTGGTTCTGCACTCAGGAATTACTCCTGGCGGTGCTCGGGGACCATATGGTATGCCAGGGATCAAACCCAGGCCAGCATGGGCTGGCTGCATGCAATGCAAATGCCCTACCTGCTGGACTATCGCCCCAGCCCAGCATCGCCTCTTTAAAGCAGAGGTTATAGCCAAAGGCCTATAGGTGTGAGCCCTGTCAAAAGTCAAAGACAGCCAGGAGGAAAAGGGATGCAGAGAAGGGAAGTGGGGGCGGAACGGCCCTGAGCTCCTGGAGAGCTGCAGAAGGAGGAAGCCTGCCCGACAGGGATTGCCACTTTCCCCTGAAGTCACCCAGGGAAATTCACCAATATCTTTTCTCCTAGAACATTCCTCCTCAGCGGCCCCCTCAACCCGCACCACCACCCTCCCCAACTCAAGGCACCATCCCTTGATTCCAGTGTATCCCTCATTCCCTTGTTCCCTCTTTGCCCCAGGGCTCGCCTAAGCACTGTGGGACTGGTGATATTCCTCTCTCACGGTTCCCGTAAGGGGGCAGTACCGTTGAGAGGAGGCCCCGGAGGAAGAAAGCCGGTGCACACAGCTGCGGGAGGCAGGAGGGAGAGACAAGCAGAAACAGTGGTTAGAGGTTCCGCCCCCCCCCCCCCACCCCGCCACCTCGCGGTGGTCCCCAAGCATCCAAGCAGTCCTGTCCCCTGCTGCAGCTGCCATCCCCAGAAAGCTGCCCCCTCCTGCCCCCTGAACTTCCGCACTGTCTTGGGGTTCTGTTTCTCCTCTATTGTTTGTTTATGTCTGGGGATGCCACCTGGCCGTGCTCTGGGGTTACTCCTGGCTCTGCACTCAGAATCACTCCTGGCAGGCTTGGGGGACAGAATGGAATGACCGGACTGACCGCATGCAAGGCCAGCACCCTACAGGCTGTACAATCATTCCAGCCCCGAGGTCCTTCCCTCTGTAAATTCAGCCTCCTCGCCTGTCCTCTCCACATGCCACCCCACTTCCTCAGGGGCACAGCAGCCCCCCTCCCTCTCAGGCTCTCTGCTGTTGCCCCTGTATCCTCCCTGCCAGAAACTTCTCTCCAAAGTTAACAAAGACCTGCTGTTGTTGGACTCTTCCCTGCCCTCTACAGCGTGTTCCCCACCGACCTGGTCTCCTCCCCCAAACCATCACCCTCCACTGCCCACCCCCACCCAGCTCTGACGGCGAATGCGCCTGGCATGACAGCACCTGCTCTGTGCAGCCCCTGCCGGGCTCTCCGCACCCAAGACATCTCTCCAGGATCCCCAGCCCCCTTCCCAGTCCTGGGGGACCCCCTCCTCCACACATCCTCAGCCTCTCACGCGAGAGACTGTCTCGTGGCTCCCCCAAGCCAGCTCTCCCCCTCCACAGCGCCTCAGCACCCTGCACAGCCACACCCCTGAAAACCCCATGTCACAGGCCTCATCACCACGTCTGAGGTGGTGGTCTGAAACCTCTCTCTGCCCACTCAGAGATGAGCAGGGGAAGGAACAACTGGGAGTGCAGCCCTCCCGTCTGTCTCCCCATCAGCCTGCAGCCAGCCGGGATCCTTGGAAGAATGTCACACCGTTTAAGAACCTTCCGCATTTCCTACCCACTCGCCATTAAGTCCAAACTCCTCATCACAGTCTCTGCCCCACCTCCACCCTGCAGAGGTTCCAGGCCTGACCGCTCCCTCCAGGCCCACAGAACCGAGGCGTCCCCGTCCCAGATACACCCATCCACTGAGTGTACTGGGGCACCGGGGCACAGGCTCTCTGGACTCCCTGGTCTTCCTGACTGACGTGCTCTTCCTGCCACAGCACCAAGCTGCCTCCTGCTCGGGTCCAGGGCTCTTGAGATCCCACGGTTGCCCTGAGCCTAACTTCAGCAGCCCCATCTTCTGGCCCTCCTGGCCCTCTAAGCAGCTGGACTCACTTCCCCCTACCAATCACCCTGCTCTGGGCTCTGTACTGCACCCCCAGCACAGTGAAAGCAGGGGTGTGAAGTGGGGTGGCAGAGGGATGAATGGGTGGATAAGAAGCCACTCTAGTGGGTGCTGATGGAGCACCGGCCTTCTTCCTCCGGGGCCTCCTCTCAACGGTACTGCCCCTCCCCCTTCACGGGAACCGTGGGAGAGGAACATCACCAGTCCCACAGTGCTTAGGGGAGCCCTGGGGCAAACAGCAGGGAGGGCACTTGCCATGCAGGCTGCTGGCCTGGGTTCAATATCCAGCACCACATATGATTCCTCCAAGGCCGCCAGGTATGATCCCTGAGTGCAGAGCCAGGAGTGAGCCCTGAACACTGCAGAGCGTGGCCCCAAAGCGCAAATAACAGCAATGACAGTCGCATGCTCTTCCATCTCCCCAACACTCCTGCCCACTGGGGCCGGACCCCGAGTCCTCACCCGCCTCTGCTGCCCTTTCCGGTGCCTGTGCTTCCTTCACTGTCTCCTGCACCCATCCTGCAGGGTCTCATCAAGCATGGAATCCTCCAGAAAGCTCTCTGGAAATTCCTCCTCACCCCATTCTCTGGCTCCTTGTCACTAGGTGTCCAAATGGCCCTGCGCCCAGTTCCCAGCCAGACTCTGACAGCTGGTGCAGGAGAATCTTTCAGCCCTGCCTGGTGGCTGCCACGCTGTCCAATTCCTCACACTTCCTCCGGGGACATCACGGATCCAAGAGGGACACACAGCGCCACCATCCTCCAGGGAAGTCACACGCTAGGAGTGAGTTACACACTTTTGACCCCTGCCTCCTTCTCTAGCCTCCCTGAAAGGAGTCTAAGCCTGGGGTTCTCTAGGTGTGCAGGGGGTGTCCCAAGGCAGCTGAGACCAAGAGGGTGTGGACCCCAGGCAGAGTGAGACGCTCCCGGATGGGCTGTTCAGAGCAGAGAGTGGGGCCCCTAATAGTCACTGGGGATTTTCTTCTCCATCCGGAAGGTCACTGTCCTGACCATGGTTCAAGCCAGCTCAACGGAGACATGCCTGCAGAGGCCTGGTAGAGCCGGAGTGATGGGGCAGTGGGTAGGGCATTTGCCTTGCACACAGCTGACCTGGATTTGAACCCCAGCGTCTCATAGAGTGCCCCCAAGCACTTCCAGGAGTGAGTGATTCCTGAGTAAAGAGTCAGGAGTAACCCCTGAGTATCATCAAGAAAATAAAAAATAAATAAATAAAAACAAAACCAAAACCAAGGCCTGGTACCTGTCACCGTGACCCACAGGGTAGTTGGGACCCGCCTGACAGTGAGATGCCGCAGTGAGGGGGAGCCTCGGGTGGGGCAGTGGCAGGCTGGGAGGGGCCCCATTGTCTGCCTGCCCCACCCAGCTTGTTAGGAACCACATGCTGCTCTAATTACACTTCCCAGGAAAAACAGTGTTTTAAATTAAAGCCTTGGGGGAGGGCAAGGGGGATGGGGACCACTGGGTTTATTTGTCTGATTGCAAAACACCAAACTTTTCCTTTGAGGGGACTTGGGGGTACAGAAGAGCACCCCATGTTCATCTCAGAATCAAAATATTCCTGGATATGGAGGGGGCAGGTGGACTGACACCTGGTGAGCCCCTGAGCCTGCTGGGAACACAGATGGGGCAGAGACCATGGCAGAGCCCAGCATCACAGCCAAGGAGCCCCCTCCCCTCCTAGAGGGTCCCAGGCAGGCTCCTGCTTGTTGCCCTGGCCCCAGCTAGGGACTCCCCTAGGGAGATGGAGGAAACCGCCACCCCCTCTCCGCAGTGGGTGCAGCTAGAGTGTGGCGTGGGGTGGGGGCTGTTCTCACAGCGTCCACACTCACTCAAGCACGTGCACACTCCCCGTTCTCAGGAAATCTAAAATTGCTGTTTCTTTGAACTCCTTCCCCTTGGCAACAGGGAGTGCCTTTGTTCTCCAGACAAAAAAGGAAAAGAAACGAGACAGAGGGCTCAGAAGAGGCGGGAGAAGGAGGGAGAGAGCCAGCTGGGGGCCAAGGAGCCAGAAGAGGAAGCAGGAAGGGTGCAGGGAGAACTGGGATGGTCAGGGGTGCGCATGCCATACCCACAGGCGGTGGCTATGAACACACACACACACGCGCACGCACGCACGCCCGCCCGCCCGCATGCACGCAAGAGCCCAGATCTCTTCCAGGTCACCAAAGACTCAGACACAACATCACTGACCCCTTTCCACCCAAGCCCGAGAAGGGAAACTCGTCATCAAGCCTGGGAAGAGTCCTCTTAGGGGCCCTGGACACCTGTCCCCAGCCCGCGCACTCCCAGCTGGACCCATCGCCCCTTCTGCCCATCCCATCTTTGAGCACAAGCTCGGTGACCCCTCTCCAGTAAGCTGTGCCCTAGGTCACACACGCCTGCTGTGGGACTCGCTCGGCGATGGCTCCTCGGCTGATCAGGACACTGCCCAGGGCAGAGCTGTCTGCAAGGTGCTATCCAGGGCAGAGGCCCCTCCAAAAGCCTCCAGAGCCACCAAAGCCTCCTGGCTGCTGTCTCAGTGCCCCCTCCCAAGGCCCCGCCGCTCCCCCCACACCTACATGCCCTGCTGCAGACTGCAGGAGAATCATCTGGGACCCTCGAAGGGGGCTCAATGGGGGGCAGCAGGCAAGAACTGGGCCCCAGGTGAGATAAGAGAAAGATCCTACTAAGGCAAGTCTCCACCGACCCCTTGCCAGCAGCAACTGGCCTGTACCCACCCAGACCCTGGGGATCCTGGAACCAGATGAGACGCAGGCCTGAGGCTTTGCCTTTAAGTGCAGGGAAGCAGCTGAGCTGGGGGCCCCAGAGGACTGGGTCCTAAAGCCACCCCCAAGTGGCTGACACTCCTGTCATCACAGAGCTCGAGCCCCTTTAACTGGGTCCAACACCCCTTCACCCCCCACCCCCAGCCACAGTCCCAGACTGGCTCCTTCCCGACACTGACCCACACCCTGCCCCAGCCTGGGTCCCGGCCAGCCTGCAGCAGGACACTCAGTCCTCCTGGGGGCTGCCCCACAGCTACAGATTTGATTTGCTTTCTGACAGGGAGCCCACAGCCAGTTCCCTGCGCTGGCAATCTGAGCGCACACGGTCCTATACTGCAAATCCAGTTATTAAGGACTTTAACTTTTTTTTTAATAACTAGTCCCAGGCTGGGTCTTCTTCAGAGCAGGCTGTGGGTTTTGGCCCCAGCGTGCTTTCAATCAAGACCAAGGGCTCCACGCTGCTTGCCTGGACGCGACTCGGCATTGCCTTCCAGATCGGCAGTCTCACAGCTGCTGCCAGGAGCGGGGCCGCCTGTCAGGCGCAATTACAGCCAGCTCGCTCGGGGCCCTGCCTGTCCTGCGAGCGAGAGGAAGTGAGGTAAAGGGCACGGGGCCTGCAGGCCCCACATCCTGGCCCTGCACCTCCTGGGTCCAAATTACACAGAAAATGTCAAGTGGGGTCTGCTCCCAGCTGGGGATTTCCTGACCGCCAGAATGGCTGCCGTCCCCCAGACTCCCACCTGGTGGGCTTTCCTGCACTCACCACCCAGGCAACGCCTCCCCACACCGCCACCACCACCAATCAGAAGGACCTGTGCCAAATGCACAGAAGTCTGCAAGGGCCTTGCTCTGTCTGGATGCAAGCCCCAAGCTTCAGGAACCTAGGAATCCCCACCCCAACTCCCTCAAAGGTCCTTGAATGGTTCTTGGTCCAAAGCCGCAGTCTCCATCTTCTTCCTGCACCAATGCATGGCTGGTGCTGTCTCCATCAGAAAGTCTTCCCTGACTACCCCGGCCCCTGACCTTTTGCTCTTGATGACATGCCACCCTGATACGTGGCCAGCAATTGCTGTGGATGAGGTCTGGGCACCTCCAGTTTCCATCAGAGCAGCCAAGACAACCAGACAGTCCGATCCACGCCAGGTGGGGAGACCACTCCGGACAGGTCTCTGTGTGATATGTCCCTGAGGGAGTGGGCGTGGGGACACCAGGAACCCCGGCCACACCGGGGCACTTATCCAAAGGCTGGTCTCCGCCTTCCTCTCTCTCCCTCCACCCACCACCCCCATCTTGGGCCACAACCCTGGGGGTCCTGCTCACCTCTTCCAGGATTCCTGATGCATCCTGCACCTGAGCCACACCGTGGACAATCCACATGCAGGAAGTGGGGGCAGGAAGAGAGAAAGAGAGAGAGAGAAAGAATAGGGAGAGGTCGTCATGAGTGGCCGGGACTACTAGGCGGGCACTCAGCAGAGCCCAGCAGAGCGACCCACATGGTCACCAGCATGATGCTTGGAGGACAAACATTGTGGCCACACCACATGGTGCCTGTGAGGGAAACTTCCTGCAGGCTGAAGCCTGGGACCTGCCGGGAAGGCCAAAGACAGAACCTAGCCAGGCATCTCGGCAAGTGACCACCACTTGCCAAAACAGGAAGGCGGGGAGCAGGCAGTAGGTGGACCCTGTACAGCAGCTCTAGGGAACATGGACTAGGGAGAGGAGGGAAGTCACCTGGGTCCTCGGGGATGAGGGGTGTGGAGGGTCCCCTCAGTCCCACCCCCCGGGCCTGCCTGCCTTGGAACAGATGTCCAAGATGCAGAGGCCACATCTCAAAGCCGCAGCTGAGCCCGTCTGAGAGGGTTTCCCAAGTCTAGAGAGCTGGGGTGCCTGCAAGAGAGCTACGTATCCCACTGTGGCTGCTAGGGAAGTTTAGGGACTGGGAGAAGGGCAGGGAGCCCCCAGCTGCAGTAATAAAATTGGTTAGAAAGGAAAGGGCGTGGAAATGGTGCAAACCTGAGCTAGGGAAGCTGCAGCAGGCCCAGGGGGCCCTGAGGGACTTGCGAGCACTCCTCGGAGTCGGGGCAGCAGGTCTGGTGATGCTGACACTGCTGGGGGAGGGGGCTCTCACGGGGGACACTTTGGGCCTTGTCCACTGCCCTGCACCCTGGCTGCACCTCACAAGCCCTGGGGCACTCCCGAGGTCATATTCCTGGGGCAGACAGAGGCGTTACAGCTACTTGAGTGATGGAGGGAAGCCCACTAGGGTTAGCTCTGACGGGCATTTCACTGAATCTGTGACTCAGATTCCTGAGCTGGGCAGAAACTGGCCCCCAAGCACCCACCTGGATCTCCCCTTGTGGGGAGTCAGTTGGGGTGGCAGGGTGGGGCGGGGCACATCCACTGACCACAGGGAGGGGACAATAAGTTTGAAGAAGAAAAGATAAAAGCAAGACGTACCTCAAAACCTGGAATATGGTGGACAGCCGGCTAGGACAAAGGGAGAGAGAACATTGTCAGAACCTATCACCCAAGGCCCCCAGCACCCTCCTATACGCCCTGGCTTGGGCATACATGGAATATGGCAGAGACCAACCAACACAGAGCATCCCGACCCTCTTCCTCTTCTGGGAGGTGCCTGGGAGTGGCAGGGGGAAGCCAGTGAAGAGCAGAGGGTCCTTCCACACATGTCCAGAGTAGCCCACTCTAGCCTGCTTACATTCAGGGTCCATGTCACACAAAGAGCAATCTGAAGCTAAACTCGCACCCCTATTTGGCAGTAGGTGCGTCCCTGGCCAGGAGTCATGTGGAACACTAGAATCAAGGCGCCATCTTACCTGTCCCTACACACACACACACACACACATACACACATATACATACCCTGAAGCCCAATACAATTGCCCCCACAACATCTAGACCACAAAGGGTCTCCTTTCAGAAACCACATCCGGGGAGGACCCCAGGAAAACACAGCCAATGGCCAGAGGCTCCGAATCGGCCAGTGCAGTCCAGATTCCAACACTAGGAAACATCCCGACCGAGGGTTCAGCAGAGCCAGACAAAGCAGAGTCGGCAGTGTGGCCCCTCGGTGCTCCCCGCAGTGTGGCTCGGGGGGGGGGAGCCTCTCCTCTCCATGGGGCAGCTGCTGCTAGGGCCACTTCCCCGCCCTGTGAAGTCATCCCTGGCCTCCCAGATCCATGCCCACGTGAGCCAGTCTCACCTTCTTCCTTTGGATGAGCTCAAAAGAGGCCAGCAGCTCCCCGGCAGGCTGGCCGCCCCTGGAGTGGGGAACCAGGCCAGCCGGGCATCCGATCAAGACTTGGCTGACAGATGCAGCGTCCCAGAAACTCATCGGCGCCCTGCAGCGGGAGGAAGAAGGGTCAGCGCCCCCACACTCAGGGCTCTGGGTGGCCTTGACGCTATTTTCACTCAAGGTCCAGAAAGGGTGTGAGGGACGGCCCCTCCGGGCAGGTGGTGAGCGCTGCCCTGTAGCAGGATGTGAAGATGGGGTCAGGGATGCACCCCCACAGTGCAAACAAGCCCCCACCCAACCCGAGCACTCACAGGTACACACAGCTTCAATCTGGGGAGGCCATCCAGGATGGTCCCACAAATTCTCCTCAGTTGTCCAAGGGCTTGGCATTCCCAAGGACCTTTATTTGTCTGTTTGGTTGGTTGTTTTGGGATCTTTTGTGTTGTTGTTATTGCTGCTGCTGTTGTTGTTAATTGATTCACAGTGAGATACAGCTACAAATTTGTTCATGATTGGGTTTGTCTTACAATGTTCCATCACCCATCTCTCCACCAGTGCACATCTCCTACCACCAATGTCCACAGTCCCTGGTTTCCTCTCTCTCTCTGTCTCTCTCTCTGTCTCTCTGTCTCTCTGTGTCTCTCTCTCTCTGTCTCTGTCTCCATCTGTCTCTGTTTCTCTGTGTATGTGTCTCTGTGTCTCTATCTCTGTCTGTTTCTCTCTGTCTCTGTCTCTGTCTCTGTCTCTGTCTCTGTCTGTCTCTGTCTCTCTGTCTCTCTCTGTCTCTCTCTCTCTCTCCCCACCCCCGTTTCAGGACCTTTCTTTCACCTTTCAGTTCCTGCCTCCCAGGTGCAGAAATGAGAGCCTCCCGTCAAAAGTAAGCAACATGAAGGTGCTGTTTTCCTCTACTTATTCCTAAGCGCCTTCCATGGTTCCCCCTGCTTAGATAAAGTCCAAACTCTGCTCTTGGGAATGAAACCCCTCCCCACTACACTTCCCCTGCTCCAGCCTGCTGGCCTCTGTTCACTGCACCCCCACCACATGGTCCTTTCCAAAGGCCTCTGCCCTCTGGATCCCTCAGCTGTCTCTTAGCCACCTCGGAGGTCTGGGTTCTACAGGTGGACGGGGCACTGGGGCAGGGACCAGGAGCGATCCCACAAGCAAGCATGTTGCTGCGGGGTCATTCTGCTTGGGCCATCAGCTCCTGCACGGAGTTCTACACCCTCCAGTGACCATCAGTCCCTTCCTCTCAGCCTGGTCCCCAGCCCCAGCACGGGAAGGACCCAGAGGCTCATCCCTGACACTGTCCTGTAGTTGTAATTCTGGAGGGACCATGGGTAGAACGACCATGGAGAGCCTGGACAGAGCTGGGAGCCCAGGTGCTCAGGCAGTGGGTGTGTTCCCTCTGAGAGGGAATCCCTGAGCTTTACTCTCTGTGTGCCCCCTCTGCACTTTCTCCTCCTGATCCTCCTAGGCCTCAGCTCCGGAGAAGACTTCAGGTCAGAACAACGCTGAGGAGACCCTCAGGAGATGGAACTGGGCTCGCACCTGCACTGCCCACTTCTCCCTGCTGGCCCTCCTGACCCAAGATACAGGTCCCATGCTGGGCCCTTAGTGGACTGGTCACTGCAGAGCAGCTTTTCCTTCAAGGGAACCGTCTACAGGCCCACACTGCCCTGCGCCAGCTCCACCCCACCACCTGGAGGCCACCCTAAACCCCATTTCTCTGTCCCTGGTCACCGCATGTCACAGAGCACCCAGCATCCAATCAGGGTAGCTATTATGGAAACATCCTCCAAACCAGTTCATCGCCCCCACCCCCATCATACATGAAACCCACTGACAGACTCTCTTCCAGGAGCACCCCTCCTCATTTTAGAGGGGGCTTCTCTGTCCCGCAGCCTCATACACCTTTCTCCTTCACCCCTTCTGTCTTCCTCACACCTTGCCTGTCTCCCCCATTTCCCCACACACCCTCCATTGCCTCCCCCCAAACACCCCAATTCCACCTTCCCTCCAGGATCTGGGTTTTCCCCTTCTCCGCCTACCCTCACATTTCAGCCCACAGTTCTCTCATTCCCCCCACCCATGCTTACAGAACCTTCTAGAACTTCCCTACCCAATATCGGAGGCCTTTAACATCCTGTGGCTGCTTAACACATTGGTGCTCGCACATGCCCCCTGTGGCTCACACTTGAGCATGGTCTAGCACCAACAGTGACATCGGCACCGGCGTATTCAAAGTTGAAAATGGGTTAAAAGTAAACAACATGCAAAATTCTCCTTCTCTGTTGCCTGGGTCACGTTTCAACTTCTCAGGATGTACAGGCAGGAAAAGGTCCCATGTGGACAGCACCTGCAGAGTAGCCCATCACTCGACAGGAAGCCCAGGCGGAAAGACCCTCTGAGCCACCGGGCAATGTGCTGCCTCACCAAAGTCTCCAAGGACCCGGGGTTAAGCTTACAGAGTGGCTATTTCTGAGGACATCTCACCATATATTCCAGACTACATTCCTCTTGCCAGGTGGGTTTTTCTTTATCCTAATCCCAACAGGGCCCTTCATCAGTTAGTTGTCTATCTTTGTCACAACAGAGTTTGTTCCATGACTTACTCTTAGCTTATTATATTGCATTTAGTCTGTACATTTAGTCTGTACCATGTCAAGACCAGGGTAGCTTAATCACAGCTTGCCCTGGGTCCATCCAGTCCTGCAATTAGACTCCCTTTTGGGGTGTAAGGGACTAGGATCAATTTAAGGGCAACTGAGGTTTTAACTTAGTAAATATGATGAAAGCCCAGTAATAAGTATTTCATAGTTAATTAACTCTGTCAATTAACTCTGTCAGAGTTAATTAATGCCACAAATGAATAGCTTTAACTGTCTTCCTGTGTCTATACAAAAGGCCTTTTGCTCTAACATAAAAAATATGCAAAGGGCATACAGGAAAGTATAAAACATTTCACTTATAATATAAAACCTAGGGCTGGAAAGTGGGAGACAGAGGGCTGTGAACAAAGAGTAATCCAATACCCCCACCCAAGACCAAGGGCTACTATAGAGCACATGTCAAATGTCTATTGAGTCCCTCAGCTCATGAATGCACCTGAGAACTTTTCTTTTGTTTCAATTAAAATGTTATTGATTTGCCTTGGGTTTGGTCTGTAATATAAAGCTCAAGAGTCCAACTTCCTGTCTATGTGTGTGAGCCTGACAAACCCACCACCAGAGTTCCAGTGCCCATTCCCAGGATTGGATTGGCCCCTTCCACCCTGTCTATGACCTAGACCTTATATTCAAGACAAAGACAGAGAAAACCCAGGCTCCCATCTATAGCCACATGCCCGACCCTAGTCTGTCACCTCTCCCTGCCACAGCACTGCATGGTGGGTAGTAATCCATGTGGGATTTCTCTAAAGTCATTTTAACTGCTCCAGAGCTAATGTGTCCAGATGATGCCAGGCACCACTACAGCAAGCACCTGCCTGGCTGGGGGCCCAGTCATCACAGGAGTGCATTCCCCTGCAGGGCACAAGTGGGGAGGGATGAGGCACACAGACTCACATAGGTGTCATGGTCGTTCAGCTCTACCACGATGCTGGGCGGCTGCTCTGCCACGCTGGCGGGCTCACCAAAGATCTCGATCTCATAGAAGATGAGGGTCTGGTCCCAGGTGGGGTTCAGCGTATTCTTCACCACCACTGTCTTCTGACTCTGGTGCAGGAAGGACACGATGGCATAGGGGTCTGCGTGGGGCCAACAGCAGGGAGGAAGACAGGACACAGCAGAACGTGACTCACTTGCTCAGGAGCCACACCAGGCCCCAGAGCCACAACAGGGTTGTGGTTGCCCATGAAGCCTTCCAGGAGGAGCCCTGTCACCTGCGGCTCATGCCCGCCTTCCATGGGGCTGGTTGGCCTGCAGCTACAGCAACATAGAGCTTAGGTTCCTGTGACTGGCTGGGGAGATCTAGATAGAAACTTTGGGGGCTCCTTGGGCTGGACACCAGAGACAAGGTCCAGCTGGGTGGATCATTATTCACTAATACCTTCATCCAGCAAGCTCTTATTGAGTGTTTACTGCATGACAGCCCAGGGCTGAGGAACTGAGAACATAATTGATAGAAGACCCCATGCATGTAAGTGTAAAGTTACCATTGTGATTTGTGCTTTGATGGGTATATGGAAGACGCCAGGGAGTTTTTGAGGACAGGAAAACACAACACAGACTGCAGAACACACTGGGGCGGGTGGTTCGGTGGTTACGGCACTTGTTAGGTATGTGCCTGACCCTGACTCCATCTCCAGCACCACATGGTCCTGCAAGCATCACTGGGTGTGACCCGGGAGGTCCCCTGAGTAACACAGGACCCAAGTGACACCACATCCTCAGGTCCAAGCACTGAACTTCAGTCAGGTTGGCCACAAATCTCCAGGAGTGGATCCCAAGCCCCTGAAGTGGCAGGAGTAGGCAGCAGTTAATACACAGAGTCCAACATGAGGGACTCATCAGCCCAGACCAAGATACTGGTGGCTTACACGGACAGAGAGCACTAAAGAACAGCACTCAGACTCAAGAGCTGAGTAGCAGGGGGTGGTGGGAGAGGAACACTGAGGCCCCCACCCCATAACTCTCTGCCTCCCCAAATCTCTCCCTAGCCTGCCAGGCCTGGAGAGACATTCCATCAGCCTAGCCCCAAAGGGATGTTGGAGTCACTGGAGAAGGTCCTAGAGCAGACTCCCACGTGGACACAAGCAGCAGAGTCAATGGAACACACAGACTCTGGCCTAAGCGAGATTCAGCAGGTTCGGACAGGCCTGAGCACCTCCATCTCTAGCAAGTCTCCAGGTAATGCCGAGGCTGTTTCCCGAACAGGTCTCTGAAAGCAGTATGGGAGGAAGTGCTCTGAGACCAAGTGCTGGCTCCAGAGACACAGAGCCCACTCTGTGGGGACATGCCCGCAGGGACATGCCTGGGGACAGGCTCTTGCTCCCGATCCTTTCCTAAGCTCCCGAGTGTGACAAGCCAGGGGCACTGGGCCAGGAAGCCTTGCTCAATGCTAGAGGTCCAGGAAGGCTGAGCCCTGGGACCTTAGCCCCTGTGGTGCCTTGGATTCCTCTGTGGCTCCTAGCCAGCCCTGGGGCTGCCCTCACCCTTGACACCCTTCAGGAAGCCTCAGCGCTAGAAGGCAGGTGATGGCAGGTGCAACTCAACATGGGGCTGGGGTGAGGGAAGACACCCCCACAAAGGAAAAGGGAGGAGTGAGCAATGGGAAGACCGCTCTGGAAGGATGTGGGTGGGAGTAAGAGACCGTCGCCCAGAATCCCGGTTTCAGGATGAGAGATCTGGAGTAGGCAGCAGAAGCTAGGTATACGCTGGCAGAGCAAATGCTGAGCTGAGCTAACACCCCTCCGCCACCACCAACCCAGCCCTGGGCATCAGCCCCGAGGAGCAAAAAGCACACGGGCTGGGCGGACCCTGGATGACTTCCTCCTGGAAACTGGCTCAACCCTGATTCTATGGGGTCAGCAAGGGCCATGAGAGACCTTTGTTGAGGGAAGGGGCTGGGGAGATGTGCTCACCACGTCTGCCCCCACCTCCCAAGTCTGCTGGAAGCATCCCTGGCATGGGCTCCCCCTTCCTTGCACCCGCCCGGGCAGGGCTGGCCTCGATTCCTTCCCCTCCTGCCCCTGGCAGGGCCCAGCGGCGTCTGTGCGTTTAATGAAACCGTCTGGCTGTGATACCATCAGCTCCAAACGCGGCCGAGAACCTCTTGCTGGTTCCAGTAAGGAAAAGAGGGCGCGTTCCGATAAATAAAACCATATTAGAGAGCCCGCGAAAAAGCCCCTTTTGTTCCCGCCCCCGTGCTTCCCAAACGCTTTATTTTTATAAGCGCTCGGGCTAGGCCGACCGCGTTTACACAAAGATCACAATTGCACATTGTAGCAGCCTTGCATGCCGTACTGGTGTTGGCAGCACCCCACGCTGGCCCCCGAGCCGGCCGACTCCTTCCAGCAACCCCATCAGCGCAGGCAGTGAGCTCAGCGCTGGGGACAAGGGGCGGGGAGAGGGGCCTTGCGTTCAAACAAAACTCACCCAGATCCGCCCCCCACACACACACATACACACACACACCCCGCCCAGGAAAGGAAAACACACAACAAAGGCATTGTAAAGAGCAGCTCTGGAAGCCTGGGGCCGCAGACACTGGGCTACTGTGTGCTGGGGCCTGGCTTATCCCCACTGAGCCCCTCAAAAAATAAAAAAGGGAGAAAGTGTTAGGGTGCTGCAGCAAGGTGGTCAGAGGAGGTAAGCCAGACAGACAAAGGACACAGACATACCCTCTTCAAGAAAGAGTGGCAGGGCAGAGGGATTTCCAAGGTCAGCAGGAGGTGAATCCTCACTCCTCCTTGACCGTACCCACCTGGGGCCCCCAGAGATCCCCGCCCCGCCCGCCGAGGGTTAGTATCAGCCCCACCCATCTCTTTCCATGCCCTGAGGAATCCCTGGATCTGAGGCAGAGGGGGCGCGACTGGGACCTCATTCCAGCTAGGAACACACACACTGTCACCCCTTCCCCGTGGCCTCTCCACAGGCCCCAAGCACACAAGTCTTTTGCTGGACATGGAGACCACACACGGGCTCTCTGGGTTGAGCGGCTACTCAGACCGTTCTAGCACTCCAGGGAAGGTCATTGGCTTCTTCCTTTGTCATCATCTGAGCCTTTGCCCCCTGTTGGTTCAGATCACCAGTGAGGGACCTAATCCCCATCCCTGTCCTTCCTTGGCCCAGGAATGAAGTCACTGGCACACACTACCACGAAGCCAGAGGGACACCTTCAGACTCCCACCTTAGTGCTCCTCTCCCTGCTATGGCACGGGGAAAGGACCCTGGATGACAGGCAGGCAATAGCAAGTCAGCAAAACAAGGCAAATGAAAAGTTTAATGCAGCAATATATCTCCTATAAAATTAAAAATATTGTTTCAAAGTATAAAACCCAGTGTTGGCAAATATTTGATGAAAGAAGTACTCTCCTTTATTGCTGGAAGCAATTCAGCAAGCTTTCAGGAAAGCAATTGGGCAGGATGCCCCGAAAAACACAGAACTATTTAAACCCGTTTCCCATATTGCTGGGCATTGGCCAAATGAACCGCAAAGCCTTAGGTGCGCTGATGCTCGTGGTGGCCTCTGTGAGGCATCCTTCATTTCGTCACAGTGACTGGCGGGTGCTGGGTACAGATAAGCACAGGGCCAGGGAGACCAAGTATTTGCATATATCCTTTTTCACTATTATTATTTCTTTGGTTCCAGCGATGGAACGCCTATGCGTGCATGAGCTCTATCACCAGTCACGTGCGTGTTCCACAGATCACAAGCATGGGTGGAAAGGGAAACACACCAGCTCTAACCAACATGGCTCGTGCAACTTAATAAGGGAGTGGACCAGGCACAAGAGGGGAGTGGGGTCCACGAATCCAACCCTAAGTCTCTAGAATCAGGAAGGACCTGGGCAAGAAAGGACTTAAGGCCCCTGCGGGGCCCAGACAACCACCAAAGAGGCTGAGTTCAGGAGCTACAGGCAGTGGTTGGGGCCTGCTCCGGAGAACACAAGGCACACAGGGCCATCAAGAGCAGGGAAGATGCCAAAGTTCCCAGATTCTTGTGAAGCAATTTCCACTGCAGCCTGTACACCAGCATTCTCCAGGAGCTAACACGGGGTCCCCCTCCCAGCTCCAGGGCCTGCTGGCTGTGTTCAGGCGTTCCCAGTCCCTGCCTCAGGAACCCTCTTTAAGTGGAGCATTTCACAAGCCTCTGGAGCACTTTGGAAAACAGCTCCTTAAGCTCCTGGGGAGAAGTCCCCACCCCACCCCTGCTGGAGCCAAATGAACACAAAGCTGGGCTTCAGTGGCGGGGTGGGGCAGTACCCGAGAGTCCAGACAGAGGAAGCCCAAAAGCAAGAGTTCCCAAACTCCGCCCAGGACGAAGTCTGGATCTGGGGGAACCAAACCCCGGGCACCGCAGCGTGACCTCAGCCAGGGGGCAGCCAGAGGGCATCAAGCCTCAGCACTGGCCTCCCAGGAAAGCAGGAGGCCAGCAAAAAAGGGCATAGGGCTTGCTTTCTGGACTGACCGGCTCATCACTGACCGGCTGGTTCTGGGGTGAGAGGCAGTTCCCCAGGAGCAGTGAGAGCTTTCAGCCACCCTGGCGCTCCCTCAGAGAACCCAGACTGCACTCAGCTCAGACCAATGGTGATTGGGGGCAGGGGGACACCCCCGCCCTCGCTGCTCACCTTCCTATTCAGAGTAAGTGCAGCGCATTTTCCAACCTGACAATTCCTGGCAGGGACAAACAACCCCACCCCCACATGAAAGAGGAGTTGATTGAATTAAGCACCACTACACAGTCCTTATGCCAGAGCACACACCTGCCAGGGGTCCAAGAAGGGAGCAGCACGGTGATATCCCAAAACCTCCCTTCCTGACCAAGTCCGGGATTATTCAGTGAGTCTTTTCTGAGCAATACCTGAGAATCTCTCCAAAGTCTCATTCAGGGAGAAGGGCGCCAGACCCCAACTGGAGCCCTCCACCATGTGGGCCAAGGCAAGGCACCGCCACAGGCCTGCCCACATCCCCAAGCTGCTTCTCGGGGAGCCCTTTCGGCCACAGACAGGGGCAGGCGGGCCAGGAGCAGATGGAGCCTCGTGTGGACCTGCCCCTGGTCCCAAACAGTGCAGATTCACACAGGAGTTTCCTCCCAGAAAGGTTTGCCGGTGGCCAGGCACAGTCTCCGGCCGCCGGCCACCCCGGAGGTCAGTTCCAGGGGAGAAAAATGCTTTGGTTTAGGGTTTGGGAGTGAAAATAAACACTCTGGGTTTGATAGGTTCACCCGTGTTGGCGGCTGTTTTCCTTTCCAGCAGCTGCTCAATCAGCCCTTTCATTCAGAAGCCCGCGGTCTCGGTCTCGGAGGAAGCCCTGGGCAGTGCCCTCAAAGCTCCAGGGATGTTTATTTGGAGGGGGGTGGGGCCAGCATGGAAAGTGTGACTCTCCACAGGCCAGCCCCAGCCCAGCCTGCTGCAGTCCCCGAGATGCAGCAGCTCGGGTTCCGGCAAGCCACGCCCACAGAAGACACGGGCCTTGCACCTGGCGGGCTCCTCGCCACCCACCTCTCTCCTCTCTACCCTCCCCACAGGCAGTTCTGGCTACACTCACTTTTTTTTCCCCTCCAGGCATGTTCCCATTATCAGAAAACATTCTGGCAACTGCCCAATAAGCTGTGGCCCTGGCCTACCAGTCCACCTGGGTCTGCATGGGCTTGGCAGAGGATACGCTCAGAGCCCAGGGCCCCAAGCAAGCACAGGAGAGAAACTGCCCTCTTGGATAGAACTGGGAGGCCAGGAATTCAAGGGCGAGCGCTTATGGGGGTCGAGAGATAACACAGGTAAGATGCTTATGGGACCTGAGAGATAAGAGATAAGAGACCTGAGAGATAACACGGGTAAGGTGCTTGCCTCAAGCACAGCAGATCCTGGTTCAATCCTCGGCACCCCATCATGGGTCTCCCGAAACACTGCCAGGAGCGATCCCTGATCAAAGAGCCAAGAGTCAGCTCTGAGCATTGAGCATCATCAGGTGTGGCTAACCCCATCCCCTCAAAAAATAGAGAGAGCCTTTTGGGAGGAGGAACAGGGTGGCTCTTCCGACAGGGGCGGAGGCTGAGAAGAAACCCCATTAGTGGACGTCACCTGCAGTGCATTCTGGAACAATCAGGTCACAGGTCCCAGAATGACTCAACTGAAAGAGCCAGAATTTGGAGCAAGTATGCGATTTCTCAGCTAGGGTGACTATGCAAGGAACCTTGGGTTAACCTGAGTCTCAGTTTCTGTACCCGTAAAAGGGAAGGGAGACCAAACCCCTGCTTCACAGAGAAGCATAATAAAGAGGACATGAAATGGCGTGGATTAAGTTCCTGGGTGCAGAGCGAGCTCCTGCTCTTAGTTCTTTTGGGCCAGGTGTTCCAAAAGGAGCACAGGGAAGACAAAGTCCCTTCCCGAAGGAACTCAGCGGGACAAGGGATGGAGCTAACAGAGGCGGGAGCTGAGCTATGCAGGGCACAGAGGTTCTGACAGAGGGGGCAGCCACATGCTGAGAACGAGCAGCTCAGAGTCAGAGGGCATCTGCTATGCATCTCAAAGGCTGCGTGGGAACTCACTGGGTTCCCCTGGGGGAAAGGGCACAGCAGTGAGAGTGTGTATGAGCCCGACCTAACACCTGATACCTAAATCCTAGAGTCCTGACACCTCCAGAGCATCCACAGGTGCCACCCTGGAGGCCCCAGCAATGGAGCCTCCTGGAGGGGGACCAGGTATCCTCAGCATAGCTGAACCTGAGCAAAAGCACATCTTCAGGCTGAGTGGCTAAGAATCGCTGGTAGGGTCCTTGGACCTCTTGAGCACTGCCGGGGAACCACCACCACAAAGAATAGGAAGAAAATATGTGTGAGAACCCTGGTGCAGAGCTAGGGCCATAGAAAAGCTCAGGAACTGGGTGGCCTAAATAGGTGGGACCAGAGGCAACAGATCAAAAAGCATTTGGAGGGAATGGACCGAAGAGGTCCATGGGGCCGAGCACCAAGTGGCGCCTGCCAGGCTGAGCAACTGGAATCTGTCAGGGGCCTGCATCTGAAATCAGGGGTGGCGTGACCAGCTCTGACGGGGTGGGGGAGAGTGGAAGGCAGCAGGGAGGGCAGGAGAACCAGGGCAAGGCCAGAGTGAACCCCATGACCTTGAGGAGGAGGGAAGAGCTCTGAGAGATTCATCCACCAGAGCCAGGCGGCCCTGTCATGTGCTGAGGCAGGAGGGGCAGGAGGGTTGGGGGTGTCACGAGAAATATGGGCAAACAGAATGGACCAAGGGGCCTTTGAGACACCCAAGGGAAAAGTCGAAGATGTGACTCAACAGGAGGGGCCTCAGGAACAAATGAGCTAGAAAGCCCTGTCTGCGTATCACTGGAGCTGGAGGTGGGGGACCCCGGTGTCCAGAGAGTAAGCAGTTAGCTCCTGAGTGGGGACAGGTTGGAGACCCAAAGGCCAACTCAAGGGGGATTTCAGGAGTGGGGGGACAGTCATGTCAACATGCAGGGAGGTCAGGAAAGGCCCCCTGACAAGCAGAGATCTCAGAAACCCACTACAGGACCTTACAGGATGCAGCAAACTCAGCCCCACCCCCACCCCGTCGCAGAAGCAGCCCCCTGGACCACATTCCCAGCTCTCGTGCATGTCTCCCACTTCTCGTACAACCCATCCCACCTACCAGAGAAAGAGTCTTTGTCCATGGCGGGCAGGTCTCGGGCCTGGTACATGTAACAGCGGAGATGATAGCGGTTCCCATCTGTCGAGGGAGAACAGAGCAGGTGTGTGGAGGTGAGAGAGGACAGTGGTGTCCATGCACAGAAAAGCAAAAGGACACACACCTCCAGGTGCAGGGGCTGCTGGCACTGGAGTTCAATGCCCGAAGTGCTGCATCTCAGGGTCAGGGAGTGACAGAGGGCGTGGATGGTGGGACAGCTCGAGTACACCCACCTGGAACCACCCATTGTTTCATCTGAGGGGCACACATGCATACACACAAGACCCTTATACATACACACATGTTCAAAATACACATATGTGTGTACATACATGTAAGCCCACATGTGTATGGCATATACACACAAACAAGACATTTGCATTCCCATGCATATGAGCACATAAATAGATGTGTGTGCAAGACACACATGTGTGCATGTACATGTGTAGACACACATCCACACATAAACATGTATGTGTACAGGACATATGCATATCCAGATTGCAAATATAAACTCATGTGTCCAAGACATGAGTCTCACACTCATGTGTAATGAATGAGTCATATGCACATACATGCACATGCACACAAGTATAGACACATATGTCTTCCATAGCGGGGATAGTCATGCCCCATGCAGAGAGGTCAGGAAAGACCCCTGACAACTAAACACAACCAGTGTCACGAGGCATATACATGTGCGTACACATATGCATTCACACATAAAAACGTGTGTGCAGAGACATCCAATATACACAAGCGTACATTTACACATGCATGCACGCACACATAGACCCCCCACCCACACCACTGGTTGAGCTTCTCACTGCCATCCCACACACCTCCGCACCCCATACACAGAAGCACCAGGTCCCCACAGGTCCACCCGTCCCTCCCAATCACTTACAGTCAAAGATGCAGGAAATCGTGGGTCTATTCACGCCGAAGCTCAAGGTGGAGACAGACATCGAATCTTCACTTCTGTCGTCTACCATGCCCCCCTGGAGATAAAAGGCCTGTCAGAGCCTGTTGCCAGAGCCTGGGGTGGCAGGGGAGGGAGTCCTAAAACTCAGGCCCACCCTGCCCCCAGCAGGAGCCCTTCAGACAATGGCCTCAGCTGCTGAGCTCTGGGCCATCTGCCTCAAGTCTCAGTCAAAAGGGCCTTTCCCCTGGAGAGGTGGGGGAGGGCACCGGCCTGGCATGAAGCTGATCTGGGTAATTCCTCACCTCCCCTATGCTTCCCCAATCCTTGACAGAGTGATCCTTGAGCACAGAGCCAGACGTAACTCCTGTGGCCCCAAAGCCAAACCAAAAACAAAGGGGCTCTTTCTCTCCTGCAAGACCCCAGACCCTAAGGTCAAGATTAGAGAAACTCTCCTGCTCTGGGAGACCCTTCACTCCAGAACAGTAGCTGGAGTTGCCCCACCCTGGCGGACTGGGGTATGATAGAAGGACTCTAAGGGGCTCTCTGGGGACAGTGCCCTGGGTTCTGCCCACTGCAGCTTGTGAGGAGGATCCAAAGTCCAAAAAATCCCTGTTAAGCATTTCTGGAAATGGAGCTGGTGCCAAGGGACACACAGAGCCAGTCATGGGGCCCAGCTCCACAGAGATTGTCACGTCCGACCTCCAGCACCCATCCTGGTGACATGAGGAAGGCTTAGCCAGGGCAGATGCTGGCACAGGTCTCGCCTTATTGTAGCAGGTCTTACTCCAAGCAGCCAACACACCACCCGCCCCCATGAGACCCCACAATCAGGAGGGCTATCATCAGCCACTAACCCTCTTCAGCACGGACATTAGCAACCCCGACCTGACGTCTACACAGCAGTAAGCCCAGAATGGCCCGAGGACAGAGAACAAGAGGTGTTGGTTCATGCCAGGGCTTTGGTGGAGTGGAACACAATGGAGTCACTCTGCAGAAGAGCTTGTTAAGGAGGCTTCCAAGAGGTCTTCCTAGAGGAGAGGGGGCTGGGACGGAACAGCCAAGCCCACCCCAGCGGGTGGGTGGCAGGGGGAAGGATCATCTTAGCAGGTGGGTGAGGGAGAGTGGGCAGAGTCAGGCTGCAGGGAACTGATACCATTTTCAGTCATCCACTTTTTGTGTCCCCCTCCCCACTCTGCCCACACACTCTGCCCCTGGCACCAGGGCCAGGCCTGGGGCATTGAGTTTCCCACAGACACATTCCTGCCTCCCTAGCTCATGCCGATGTGCCGCCCAGGCCGGGGCTGGCAGGCGCTCTGAAGTCAAGCACTGTGTCTGGGGACCAGCCTGTAAGGGATTCTGCTGCTCACCCAGGGACTGGGCTGCCTCCAATCCACGCTGCCCGCGGCCTGCCACAACTCCCCAGAGGAGCCTTGAGCCTGGACTCACAGGAACCTTCCTTCTTGGACGCCCTGGGGTTCCCTACCCTCTGGAGTCTGGTCACAGGTTCTGAGAAAACCAACAACTAACTACAAGGAATACTGGACCCAAGACCATTAGCAAACTTGGGGCTCCTCTGTTCCACAGGATGTAGAACAAGCATGTGTGTGTGTGTGTGTGTGTGTGTGTGTGGTCACACACACACACACACACACACACAGAGCCAGGGGCTGGTTCAGGATTTGTGGAGCAGAAACAGGACAGAGCAAGCAGGAAAGAGGTGAGCAGAGCCAGGCTGAGAAGTGGGGCATCAGGAAGGACCCAACAGAGTCCCCAAGCCATCTCCAGGAGCCAGCAGCCCCCCCCCCCCTTCCTAAGCACTCAAGCAGCTGGGTGTAGGGCTCTGCTTCTTCCTCACATCACAGGGAGCACTCAGACCCTGAGCATGATGCCATGGAACCCCCCCCCCCCCCCCCCATGTCTGGCTCAGCAGTCACAGAATCAGGGGAACTCCAGGAGCCAAAGGGGTTGTGCTCACGTGGTCCCAAGAGCAGGTCATGAAATCCTTTGGTCATTGTGCAAGCTGGTTGTGAAATAGCCGTGTGTGGAGTGGAAACAAAATAGTGTCAATTCGTCTTTCCTTTGGGCGACGCTTGGTGATGCTCAGGAGTAACTCCTAGCTCTGCACTGAGGGATTACTCCTGGTGGGCTCACGGGGCCATATGGGATGTTGGGGACACAACCTGGGTCTGCCGCATGCAAGACAAGCACACTCCCCACTGTGCTATTTGCCCAGCCCACCGCTATCAATTTTTAACAACAAATTCTATCAAGGAACCAGAGCAGAGTGCACTCACCCTCCTCATGGCCTGGTCACGCTGCCTTTGTCCTGCCTGTGCCCAGCGTCTCTGCGGTGGAGATGCCGCATAACAGAGACAGTGCCCATCTCCTGTTTCTTCCCCGCCACCACGGTCAGGGATGCCAGCGTGAAACTGGCCATGATGGCAGGGTGGGTGCCAGGAAATAAGCAAAGACCACAAAGTAGGCTCTGCAGCGTGAGGTTCTTCCAGAGGGTGCCCTGCTAACCATCCACAGCACAGCACCCGCACCTGGCCCCGAGCCACAGAATCCCTTCTCCTGCTTGGCGTTGCGTGATGTTCAAATAGCACATGCAGGGCCAAGGCTGCAGCTCAGCACAGCTGTGGGGGGTTTCATCGGCTCTCTGTTGCCTTTTTTTTTTTTTTTTGCACTGTCAAGGATTAAACCCAGGGCCTCACATAGGCAAGGCAAACGCTTCCAGTCTGAACACTCTCCCGCCCACACACTCAATACATGCTCTTCCTAGATGCTCGTACACAAAAAACTCATCCCGAAGAATATTTACGTTTCTTCTTGGTGCCTCCATTTACTTATGTACTAAATAGAATGTCACGGGCTGGGAGGATTGGGCGGGATCTTGCCCGCATGGAGAGGAAAGCCGTGCCTGACCATGCTCCGTGCTCTAGATTGGAGCCGAGGTTGGCAAGCTCGGTCCGTAAAAGCCGGATGGACACATCTGCTTTTCCGGACCATATTGTCTGTGTGGTGACTACTCAGCTGCCATTATAGCAGGACAGTGACAGCGGAGCAGGACAGTGAGGCCCAGTGCGCCTCCACGAATGAGCCTGGCTACTCGAGCAGCAGGAAAGCCGCAAACAAGCTGTGAGCTGGACACGCCTGGACAGTGAGGACTTTCCCTACAGAGGGAGGTCATTATTCCTGCTGTGCCGTTTCACCCACCTGGGAGAGTGAAAGCACAGGCTGAGAGGCTAAGACCTGCCCGAGGGTTGCACAAGAAGCTGGCAGAGCTGGGGTGCCCCCGCCTCACCTGTCTCCTGCTTTCCCATCAGGACTCAAGTCCTGGGTAGTGCCCGTGGGCAGCACACGCCTGACTACCACGTCAGGGCCTCGAGGACTGAGGGCCCCAGAGCCCAGGAGGCCCGCATCACAGCCCAGCTGCCCCAGCCTCTGTTTCCAGGGAAAGCCCACACAGGCTCTGCTGTCTGTCTGGCCCCGCCCAAGGATGAGAGCCCTTGAAAAGCGGGGCGCTCAGGAAGGCGCTGGCCTCGCTTCCTAATCAGGGCTGATTACAGCCTTAAGTGGAATAGCAGGCGCGGGGCAGCCCCACTTCATTAGCGCCGGAGCCAGGGCTTGGAAGCAGCTGCTAGACTCCTTGCAAACGGGCTGACGGGCGTGGGGAACCGGGCAGAGACTCAGGAAACCCGGAGACTCAGTGCCATGAGGGGGCTGGCACAGCTGGCGCTCGCTGTGTGCGCCTGCATGCATCTATGTGCATGTGTGTGCCTGCATGTGTGTGCATGCACGCACGAGTGTGTGTGTCCTGCTGTGGCTCCCATGTGGAGGAGGCAGGGATTCCGGGGCAGCCTTTACCCGTGCCTGAGTGCCTTCAGGAGGCATTATTCGGTGCCCATGGCCCGACCACGGCAGTCGAGTCGGCCTAGTGAAAATAAAGGCAGATCCTCTGCATGCACAGGACACACACCTCTCTCAGCACCCCTGCGGACATGTGCCACCCCTCATCAGTCACCCACAGCAGCCTCCACACTCAGTCACGGCCACCAGAGCAAGATAGTCATAGGGTGTGCACCTTCATAGGACTCACGCCATGGTCTTTCCATGGACAGTACAGGAGGGGGCAGGGAGGCCAACCCAGAGAGAGGTGGTCAGAGCAGGTCACACAGATGACAATGGAAAGCAGGTGTTCAATTCGTGTATTCAAGAAATAGAGCGGGCACAGAGGCACCCCGGTGGGCCACGTGCAGGGTCAGCAAAACATGCAACTGGTGCACCCAAGTGCCTGTGTCCTCCTCACCCATGGACCTGTGTCCGCCCTCCTCACCCATGGACCTATGTCCACCCTCCTCACCCATGGACATGTGTCCGCCCTCCTCACCCCATGGACCTGTGTATGTCCTCCTCACACACCCTCACAGGCCAACCATCAACTCCATCCCACATTTCAGTCAGCCCAAAAGACTCTTCTCTGGAACCAAATATTCCTGGCTACTCACCCTTCTCCCAATCCCCTGCCGGGAATGCCTGTCTCCAGTGGCTCTCTTGCCCTAAGCTCAGGACTCAGCTCTGCCACTCACTCGGGGATTGCCAGGGAGAGAACCTGAGGACAGCAACTCACTCGCTGCCCAGCTGCTCCAGAGAGGTCACTGCATGGCTACAAGTCAAGGAAGGATAGGCCCACCCAAGGCACGAGCCAAATGCCCAGGACCCTCTGTGGAGGGAATTATGCCCAGGTGGGGTGGAGATGCCAGGAGGAGGGGAGAAGAACCCACAGCTCTGGCTTGATCCTAGCACCCACTCAGGCCATGAGCCAGGCAAAACCCGTTTGGGTCCCAGCTTTTCCTGGAGTAACACTGGGGACTCCAACCTGCTCCAGCAGGGGGTGGCACAGCATGGCCCCTAACTGCAGCAGGGGGCACTACTTGAAACTGGGATGGAAGAGCAGTTTGTGTGTGTGTGTGTGTGTGTGTGTGTGTGTGATGTTTGGGCCACATCTCAGGGCTAATCCCTGATTCTGTGCTCAGGGATCACTCCTGGGGGAACTCAGGGGACCATATGGGGATTGAACCTAGGTCAGCCTGTGGAAGGTAAGTGCCCTACCCGCTGTACTATCTCTCCAACCCCAGTAACAGAATTTTCTTATTTTGGTGACTTTTAACAGTAAATCTAAATTGTCACTTGGGGCTGGTGGTCCCTGCAGTTGGGAAGCCTCAGACTCCTTAACTGTCAAATGGAAGTGACTGTGGAATCCCACCTCCAGAACTGCAGTGAGAATAATGATATAAGGTATAAAGTATGAAATAGAGAGAGAGAGTCTAAGTATATAAAGAGCTCATGGTTTAGACTCCGGCAAGATTCATTTTAGTAATCTGTCTTCTCTGGGGCACCTGGGCTCTTGTAAGAACCGGGGAGGAGGCCGGGCGTAGCCGTGGGGGGCGTTTGCCTTGCGTGCCGGCCCTGCCGGCCTGGGTTCGTCCCGGCATCCCATATGGTCCCCGAGCCGCGGAGTGATTCCTGAGGTGCGGCCGGGGGTAACCCCTGAGCTTGCGGGTGTGCCAAGCAAAAAAAAAAAAAAAAAAAAGGGAGATCCCAGGCTCCATACCAGGATTTGCCTGTCCCAGACCCAATGGTGCAGAACACAGCTTCAAAAATAAACACACACACACAAGCTCACACACATGCGTACACACAACACACGTGCACGCTCACACATGCATGTACACACACTCCACATGCACATGCACACACTCATGCACTTGCAGGTACACATTAGCACACATATGCATACATTTGCACGCACACGCCATTCACAGTACAAACTTTGTCTCCAGCTGTAAGAGGCACCACGACCTTGATGCCAGGTGGAAGGCACCTTTCAAGCAAGAGCATTTCAAACTTGCAGCTCTAAAATCCTGCAGAGCTGCGCGTCCTCGTCTTCTCTCTCCCCACCTGGCTCAGACCTCACAGAACACCCTTCCCGACACGAGGCCCGGGCACAGGAACAAGGTTCTGGACACGTCCTCTCGCGCACCAAGGGCAGGCCCAGGGCAAGGCGGCAGGACAGATTCTGTGAGCTCATCCCGACAGTGTTCTCTGAGGCCGGCTTCGGGAGGGGTGGCTGGGTGGGGGCTGCGCGGCGGCGGCAGTGGGGGAGGGCTGTGGGGCGCAGAGGGAGTCTGGACGGGAGCGCCTATAATAGCCGCTTTGTCCTCCCCGCTTCCCAGCTCCCTGGGAACGCCAGGAAGATTATGAAACCCGGTGTCTTTGGGAATGCCAGGATATTAGCTGGAAAAGAATAATACGAAAATAAAATAATGCCGGGGATGGAGACAGCAGACGATTACAGACGGAGCCAGGCCTGGCCCCGCAGGTTTCAGGGAACGGCTGCGTGCCGATGAGCAGACAGTCTCTGCCTTCCAGGGAGGAGAGCTGGCAAGACAGGCTCGACCTGTCGCGGGCCACAGAGGGGGTGCCAGGAGCCAAGGGAGAGAGGAGGGGTGCTGGGGCCCAGACATCCACAAATGTCAGAGGAGTAGGAAGGCCGCCTGCCCCCCCACCCCACACTTCCTGCCCCCTTCATTAGACTCCGAGTCTGCCCAGCATCGCTCCCAGCACACAGACCTCACCGGGTTACTGGGTTCTCTGCATCAGGAACCTGTGTCAGGCTCGACAGGCACCATCCTGAAGCTGCTGATCGGACCAAGCCCTCCAGCAGACTCTTAGATATAAGGCTGCCCCCTCTCCACACGGGAACAAGGGGAAGGTCTCACCTGTGCCTGCTTCCCTTTCAGGACCCTAAGCGGGCCCCTATCTCCTCAGAAAGGTATCCAAATTGGGGTGGAGGAACACATGGGACCTCAGTCCACACCCTCAAGCCTCAGAGTTGCTCTCAGGATCGGCACCATCGCCCTCACCGGCTACTTGTCACAAACAGAGTGTTTGGGGCTGGCCCAGGTGAGCGGTTGGGAAGATAGTACAAGAGGTTGGAGTGAGGGCATAAGCCTGGCAAGCACCTGACCGGGGCTCGATTCCCAGCACCTGTGGTCCCCTGAGCACCTGTGGGGTAGCCCTGGAGACCCCAAAACCACCAAGGTCAGTTGCATGACATCCTCAGGTCCTAGCACTGAACCACAGACCCAGTTGGCCAAGAATTGCCAGTAGGGCCCCGGGGCCTCCTGAATACCACTTGGGACACACACACACACACACACACACACACACACACACACAAAAGCAGTGTGTATTTTAATGGGAGCCCCACATGGGGCGGAGAGACATTTCCCTGTCATGTGTCCGTCCTCCGTCCCTACAGACCCCAGGAGAACAGTTCCCACGGGAGGCCAAAGTCAGAGGGGGAAGGCGGCTGGGCTGGCACAAGAAGCAGAGGCAGCCATTCAGCCAGGTCAGCACCACCCAGAAGCTTCACAGCCCGTCACCCTTACACTGAATGAGTCAGCAGGCATCAGTGACCAGCAGGCAAAGACCAGCCCTGTCGCTGGGTCCAAACATCCAATAAAACCCAAGTGCCTGCCTTGCTAGGACATAAGCACATCCAGGTCAGAGGTCAGTGGGCTTAGGGACTGAGCCCAAGATGCCCTTGGTACCAGCTTTAAAGATGACCTTAGAAGAAGGGGGAGAGGGGGCCAGTGCTGACTGGGGTTCCCTTCACTCAGGTACAAAGTGGTCCACACAGTTGCTGTCAAATGGGCCCCTGGCCCTGTCCAAATGCTGGCCACACCCACAGACTTCCCGCAGCAGTGCAGTCTCGTCTCCAGGGCTGCCGGCTCCAGCCGCTCCCCCGCTGACTGCTCTGCGTTGGCAAAGTCCCTGGGCCTCCCCTGTGGGCTTCCCCCACAGACCCCAGACACATCTGCATCACCATCAATCACCTTCCCAGGCCTGCCCACCCCACAGGACTCCCAGGGCCCCTCCCTGAGAGAATAAACCGAGGGTTGGTTTCTCCGTTTCTGGGAAATGCTGTTCGCCCAGTCACCCAGCCATGAAAGCTTGGCAATGGGTTCCCCCAGCCTTGCTGGTCTTCTTCCCCCAGATCCTGGCCAGCCCCAGAGCCTGTCCACACGTTCAGCCATGTGTCTCTGGGCACCTCTGGCCTGGGGCCCTCACTCCTCCTAGCCCCTCACCTCACAGCTGACACGTGCTCAGCCCAGAGTCTCCAAGCTCCCCACCCTGGGCCGCCTGGAAGGCACCCGGCAGCCCGCCGTGTGTGTGTGTGTGTGTGTGTTTGTGTGTGTGTCTGTGAGTCTGTGTCTGTGTGTATGAGTGTGTGTGAGTGTGTGTGTGTGTGTGTGTGTGACTTGCTGGGGCCAACTGTGAACTCGTCACAGCCCCAGGCCCACCCCCACCCTGTGGTCAGTCCAGGGAGTGACCCTACCTCTACCCCGTGGAGCCTCTGAGGTCCCTGACCCTGGCCTCTTCACACTCTGCCATCCCTGCCTCCCGCTGGCTCCACAGCTCCCACCCCAGTGGAACCTGGTCCTCTAGCCCCAGCTCCCCACAGTGGCCCCACGGGAGCTCAGCCTCTGTGGCCAACAAGGACCAGCGCACGCCCCCGGCCCCCAGCCCCTCCCCTTGCCCCTACAGCTCCTAGCGCCCGGGACAGAGACCACAGCCGCCATCTGTGGCTTTTCGCACTGTATCTTGTTTGGGAGTTTTGGATTTTCTCTTCCCTTTTTTTCCCCCCTCTCTCTCCTTCAACACATGATCCGCTCACAATCCAGTGGTGCTACCAACCACAGGAAGGAGGCCTGACCCAGGGCAGCCAACCGGAACTTTCTCTTCCTCAGAGTCAGTTCAGGGGCTGGTGTGGCTGCTGGACTGGTCAGACAGAAACAAACCAGTGCTGAACTGTGAGAAAGCAACTCTCCCCTCTAGGGGTTTCCTGAGAGACATCGGGCAGGGCAAGCTGTGCTGCTTCACCCAGCAGGGTGGAGTCAGCCTCCATCATGGCACCATCTTGGCTCCCAGGTGGTGTCAGGTAGCGGCCAACACAGAGGCACACGTCAACACTCAGAGGCCCGGGCACTGTGAGCCCTGACTAGCGGCCAGTGCGAGAGCCCACCTCACCTTCTGGGCTTCTCGGCATCAGGAGCCCTTACGGCTCTCTCCTCTTGTCAGCCCTGGGAGGTGAGTTCCCATATAATGAACACGGCTCCTGCCCTGCTCAGAGCCTCATTCTGCCTCTGAGGTCAACCCCTCACCCCGTAGCAGAAGAGCCCTGAGGAAGATGGCGACTCTGGCCTCAGGGGAGCCCTGCTCCTCCCCGAGCTGCCTAGGCACCGTCCCACCCCCATACTGCTCTACTCAGCGGCCCCCAAAGCCCAGGCTTGTCTCCTAGCTTTCCCAGGGGGCTCCTCCAGGCCCTACCTGCTTTAGTGTGTGTGTGTGTGTGTGTGTGTGTGTGTGTGTGTGTGTGTGTGTGTCCCAAGGCAGCTCTGATGGCATCTGGCCCACCATCCGGACATGAGAGTCACAGCGCCACCCCTGCCACTCTCCTGCAACGCCCGTCTCTGTCCCCCATCCCCAGAGAAGCAGGCCTGTCCTTCAGATGTGTGCCCCACCCAGCCCAGCGCTAGGACCCCACAGACAGACACACAGCTGTACACAGCTGCCGCTCAGGCACGTACTTAGGTCTCCCAACCACCGCAGCTGGGGGCCTGTGCCCCCACACCCCCAATGCCAGCACCAAATCTGCCATGGAGCAGCGGTCTTGCCTGTTTTTTTTTTTTCTTTAATAATTGGGGTCCTACCAGGCAGTGCTCAGGGCTTATCCTGGCTCCGCACTCAGAGATGACTCCCGGTAGTGTTCAGAGGACCATGGAGGGTACCAGGTTGACTAGGAGCAAGGTGAGTGCCTGCCCCAGCTGGGTTTCTGAAGACCCCTTTCCTCCTGGAAATCTCCATGCCAAGGGCCCCCCAGACCACGCAGCAGGACACAAACAAGCTACATCCTGGCGCTCACTGCTGCTCTCTCTACAGCTCAGGGAGACACCTCATCCTAGCACGGGGCTAGCTCACGTCATCAGAGACTTGGGTAACAGGAAGCACACCCCAAGTCCAGAGATGAGGTAAGAAGCCAGCCCAGGGCCGTTTCTGAGCCACATATCAGAAGAGTCCTGAGAGACCCAGCCAAGGCTACTCAGGTCTCTAGGCCCTTCTAGTTACATCCATGGGCTAGAGCAGAAGCTGGTCGGACCAGGCCAGCCGGCTTACCGGACCATCAGGAAGCCCCTCTGTGCGCCTCTCCATCTGACCACACAGAGAAGCAGGCGTGCCCAGAAAGGAGCTGCATCATACGAGGGACACAGCGGTGTGTCCACTTTCCCTGCAGAAGAAACTGCAGCCACCGAGACAGCTCAGCGCAAAGGCTGCCCTGCGCCAGGATCAGCCTGGGACTCAAGCTTGCACCCCACCAGTCCAGGGCGTACCAGTGCCCCCTCGAGCGCAAACACGGCTGCCGGGCCCGTCTTCTCCAGCGGCTCCATGCGGCGGCGCCAACGGCGGCGGCGGAAGGCATCTGTCTTGCGGTACTCCAGGTGGAACTTCCAGCCAAAGAGTGAGGCGTACTCCCAGCCCTCGCCTTCTGCTTCTGCCTGCGGTGCTGCATGTGGACCACAGGGCACATCAGAGGCTGGCGGCCCACTCTGCAGGAAGTTGTGGGCTCCTGTGCCCTTCCTGCCCTCTGCCATTCCCCACCCATATCCTCATCCGAATCCTCCAGCTGGGAAAACCTGGGAGGACTGCCTGGAGGAGGGTGGTTCTGAGCCACTTCTGCAGTGACAAGAGGTCTGGATCAGAAAGTCGGGAAAGAGGCCGCCTGGGGTATGAGCAGAATCAGGGAACCAGAAGAGAAAGGTGCACCGAGCTGCGGTGAAAACACTGGGAGATGGGTGGTTAATTTGCCTGGATTACAGGTGATTACTTGAATTCAAGGTTCTCTTCTCCGCCCTCCTAGCTCATAAAAAATGGACATGTCTGCCACCCGAAGAGTGGAGATCTGAAATGAGGTTCCCAGCCTATTTCTTCCAGAGACTAGGCCTGCAGCACCCAGCACCCCTGCCTGGCCCTGTGCTCCAGCAGTGCCCCTGTACCCCAGTCCCCAGCCCACCCACTCAGCCTCGGCTCACCCTTTTGAGCGCCTCCATCTGGCTGAGGTCCCTCCTGCGCAGGCGGACCCAGCGCCGTCGCCGGTGTGTATAATACATCTTCTCGGCAGGGACCCAGTGCCTCGGCTTCCGGTCGGGAACGGCAATGCTGTACTCCCAGCCTGCGTGGGGCACACACACCCCTCATCTCTCTCCTGAGCCATGCCGGCACTCTCAGATGCACAAACTACAGCTCAGGGTGAAGCAACCTGAGCTTTACCCGCACCACCACCATCGCACAAAGCTGCCACTGAAGGTCCATGCACCCACCCAGGACCCACGAGCTCCCCACGCTGCCCACCGTGCTCGTCAACGGCGCGGTTGAGGTCCGTGGACCATTCTTCATCTTCCCACTTCCAGCCCAGGGGACACTCGATGTCGTCCTTGGGGAGCACCTTCTCCCGTTCTGGGGCCACAGGGGAGTGTGAGAAGACACAGACATTGCCATGGGAGTTGAGGGACTGTCCCAGCATGTGCATCCCACAGCCCCCACCCCAGCCTGTGACCTGGAGGCTGACTGACCGGCTCCGGGGGTTGCGGTGGCGGCACTGCCTCTCCAGGACTCAGGCACAGCCCATTCCCCCTGCCCGGGCGCTCCACCTACCACATCTGTGTAGTTATCGCTCATGTATATCCACTGGCCGCCAGGAAGCCGAGTCTGGTTCTCAAACACTTCTTCCACGAAGCTCAAGTGACCAGCGTCAGGGTCGTGCAGCAGGCTGCAGGATGGGGGGCCCAGAGACTCCGCTGATGGACCTCCCAACAGCCACCACCTCCAGCACAGAACCCACCCTGCGCCTGAGTCAGCCTCCCCCAACAATAACAAAAGAAGGAAGAGGGGAGCAGCAGATGAGGGGGGACAGAGACCCTGGGAGGCCAGGGAGGGAGGCACGTCCATTGATGACGGGATTGTGTTGGAATCATGGGAGTGATAAACCAGTATTTATAGTATCATAAACCATAGAATCTCTTAATTTTTTTAATAAAGAAAAAAAGAAGGCATGGCAAGGGTGGAGAGAGACACCAAAGCCTGGGAACAGCATGGGGAGGTGGGGATTGTATAGGGTCAAGGTGCAAAGGCCAAACCTTCCAACATTTAGCTCTGGTCTGTGTCACACTCCACTGTTTTGTGTGTTTCACTATAGGGGGCTGGGGACTCTGTGCTCAGGAGTGACCCCTGGCAGTGGTCAGGGGCCCATATGTGGCACTGGGGAATCACACAGGATTGGCTACATGCAAGGCAAGTGCCCGAGGCTCTGTACTATCTGGGTGTTGACTTCAAGTTTATTCAAGGGGAGAAAAACTCAACCACACTGCAAAGAGGAGGCAAGAACAGGTCAAGAGCTCCAGTTCTGGCCCCTGAGTATGACAAGGCTGAACACAAGGTCCCAAGGAGTCCACTCTGGCCTCCTGACAGAGGACTTTGCAGTAGCAGAAAAGAGCTGCGGCTGGTCAGCCCAGCCAAGGGCATGCACCAGTCCCAAGCACATGTGTGAGCAGAAGGAGCAGCTTGTGGGTGCAGGGGGGCCAGTGCACTTCAGGGAAAGGGGCTCAGGGGTCCCCAAGCCTTCCCCAACCACCACTCACGTCTTTTTCTGGACACACGAACCAGTCTCCAGCCCAGGTCCAGCCAGCTGACGGGCGGAAGCTCTCCTTGGGGAGCTTGATCTTGCCCGTGATATCCGAGAACTTGGGGTAGGTAAGGCCCGTGGTGCCCCCAGTTCCCCACCAGCGCCAGCTTGGTTTGATTCTCATACTGGGGAGTAAGCAAGAGAGATGTGAGGCGGGTGGGGTGGGAGAGTGGTGGGTGCAGGGGGACCGATAAGGGGCAGGGGGTAGACGGACACTCACCGTTTCTGCAAAGACCGACAGCTTGCCCTCAGCAAACTGGTTGAACTCCTTCTCGTCCACTGAGAGTCCAAACCAGAGCTTTACGCGGATCTGCACGGGCATCCGAGCTCCGGGTGCCCTTGCATAGGGTACTGAGGTGTGGGTGGACAGAGAAGAACAGGAAGTGTCAGGGTTCAAGGGGGCGCTGCCTCCTGTCACTCCTGATGCCAGGCCAACATCCCATCATCAGGAGTGTGTGCTATGGGAGAACTTATCAGAACCTCATGGGAGGGGCCAGTGTCATTATGAAACCTGCTTCCCGCCCCCTCTCCTCAGAGAGGCACCTGCCTCCGCGCCCTCCGCAGACACAAGCCCTGTCTCACTGGGGACCCTTATTCTCTCCTCTCTCCTATCCCACATTCTCCTTTTCTGTTTTCCTCTAGAGCTGCACTGTCCACTGGAACCATCTGTTAACCATACGAATGATTTCCATCCATGTGGTCAGTGTTGCAGCCACCGGCCATGCAACAAGTGAACGTTTAGTCACTTTTCACTTTAGTGACTATAAACGTAAGCAGGCATCCGTGTCTACTCCGCTGAGCGGTTTAACCCCAAGCCTTGGACAGAGACAGAAGAATCTAGATGTAGGAGGGAAGAAGCTAAAGCTTCCTGACTCTGTTTTCACTTAGGGGGTATTGGTTTGGGGTTTTCTATCTTTTGGTTTGGGGTGTTGTGTTTTTTGGGGACATTTATTTTTTTTTGTTCTGATTTTATTTTTTCTTTAGGGGCTGGATGTTAGCATTGTATCTGATACTCCTTCCCTTGATCTGCATGTTAAGCATTATTCCCTGCTTTTCACCCTGGAATTTCAGAAGCTCAGCCAAAATGGGATAACCACCACCACAACAAAAACAATCCCATTCTCCGAGACCGTTTCCCCGTGGACAGAAGTCAAGGGTGGGTGCAGGGACCTCAGGAGCTAAAGTTCTTCATTCTCAGAAGAGCCCAAGAGGGGCAACACTCAGAACCGTCCTGCCCAGGAGCCTTGGGGACACCGTCCAGCCTCAAGGAGAGGAAGGAAGGAAGGTGCCCACAGGTAGAGCCCTGCTTCCCGGAGGGCGAGAGAGAGGGGCATATACCAAGCAGAGACAGTGGACCTGCCACCCACCAGCCTGGACAGATCTGGCCTGGACAGATCTGGCCCCGCAAAGCCGATGGAGACCTGTCACTTCAGCTGTCCTGTCCCCGGGGGTTGACTGGCCTTTTCCCCTCCAAACCACCAACCCCAGGGAGATGGCAAGAATGCCTGACCCCCTTCCCCTCCCCACCCCAGTCTCTCGCCCTCCCCAGTTGCAGGGCCAGCCTGCCGGCCCCAAAATAGCAACAGCAAATAAAGAAATGTCTAGTTTGGGGTTCCTCTCCCCTCTTCACTGGAGCTCATTTTTTTCCAACTTTGGTTTAAGTTAAGAAACACCAATGTTTTCTTGGTCTCTGCTCGCTGCCAACATTTTTGTAGCGCTCGCTCAGGAGCTCAGCGGGCTCATAAACGCAGTGGGGAAGACTTCCGAGAAACAATCCTATATCTTTTTTTTTTCTTTTTGCTTGAAATAGGGGACATTTTCAATGGGCCTTTCGCGGGAGTGGCAGGGCGGAGAGGTCAGAGCCTGCTCTCTGTCTGCTCGCTCACGCACAGGATCCCACACCCGCAATTCCACCAAGAAGAACCCAGCTTCACCCCACTCTGCAGGGGCGGCCCCCTTCCCCTTCCCCTCTGCCCCATGAGGCTGTTACTGGATGCTGTAATGGGGGGAAGGGAGGACACCAGTTCACACCCTAGGTGACATGTGAGCAGGTGAGATGAACAGTCCCCTCATGCCTGACACCCTCATTCTCTTTCTAGGCAAAGCTGGCTCTCCTTGGAACCACCAAAAGCCCCCCCCACACTGCACGTGGCATCTGCTTCTCCCCGCCCCAGCGTTGGGTGGTTCTCCAGCCATTGTGCTGGGAACATCTCCCTCTCCCGGAGAGCAAGGGAGCTCCCCAGACCCTCCCAAGAAAAAATATGGGACAACAGGGGGAAGGAACCGGTCTTCCTGGATCCAGCTCCAACTAGGCCCATTCCCTGACCTAATTCCACCCTCAAACCCAGAAGAGGGCTGTCTGCTTCTCATGGCCCAGGTGAGCAGACGGCCGGTGGAGCCACAAGGCAGGGCCCAGAAGTCCAGCAGCCTGCCACTGCACCAAGCACTCGACCCTGTCCTCCCTGGCCACCAGAGAAGGATGAGAACAGCCATAAGATATATTACACCATTAGGAAGGGTGGGTGGGGTCATCACCCCTCTCAGAAGCACTCAGCAGGGACTTGGAGAAGAGGGGAGGTAGGAGCGAGTGCTAGCATGGGTGAGGGCGACCTCCATCTACAGGCACCTGCAGTGGCCACGGAGCCACTGGGGCAACTGCCCCAATGTGCCACTGCCCCAATGTGAAATCTGCTTGGGGCCAGCATGGGTGGCCCAGGAAGAGGAGGTTCAGTTCACAGCCTCAGCAGAGACCCCGGCAGAGGCAGCCTCTGGCTAAAAAGGACAAGGGTCTTCGGGCTGCTCCCCTGACCTCTCTGAGAACATGGATGGGGTGAGGGGAAAGAGGACAGTGCAGCAGGAAGATGCAAGAACAGGCCTTCCCAGCACAGCAAGCCCCAAGGAAGGCACTTGGGGGGGGACTGGGGGCGTGGAGAGAAGTCGGGGCCTGGATGCTAAGCCTGGAGGGAGCTGAGCGCTGAGACCCCCACATACACACACGCAGGCTGGGCCTGCCCTGACTGCCCTTCAGCCCACTTTCCTCTGTCAGCTTGTGAGGCCCCGGGGCTCTGTGGGGCGACAGCAGAAGCAGGGCAATGGAGGAGCCTGGAGCGGAGGGAATGGGGCACACGGAGGAGCAGCCCTGGGCTCTGGGCAAGAAGCACCTTGAGGGCCGGGAGCGATAGCCCAGTGGGTAGGGCGTTTGCCTTGCACGCAGCCGGCCCGTGCCGGCCTGGGTTCGATCCCCGGTATCCCATATGGTCCCCTGAGCACCACCAGGAGTAATTCCTGAGTGCAGAGCCAGGAGTAACCCCTGAGCATTGCCGGGTGTGACCCAAAAAAGCAAAAAAAAAAAAAAGAAGAAGCACCTTGAGGAAGATGGTCTGCAGCTTCCCACAGTTCTTGCCACAGCAGCTGCCGCCGCGCGAAAACAGGACCTGGTGCCGCGGCACCCGCTGGTAGGCCACGCGCTTGTCCCCCTGGAAGCATCCAGATGACGATGTCGGGCAGGCTGTTCTGTGGCTGGAGAGAGCCGGAGGGTCAGCACGCCAGGGGGCACCCCAGGCCTTCCCTGAGCCCCACACCCAGTTGAACTGCCCAGGACCCGCCCAGCTCAGAGGGCCCTGCTGGCCTGGTGACTGGGCAGGTGACTGAGCCGTGTTCCTGCTCCCCGCCAGGGGCTGCTCAGGTCCCTCCATGCAGGGAACAGACCCCGGGGTCCCAAAGGAGACGTGTCTGGATCACAGACCCTGGGATTCAGGTGTCATCCTCCATGGGTCCCCCTCCTGAAGGACACTCCTCCCACTAAGAGCAGCCGCCCTGGGGGATGTAGGAAGTCACAGGGTTGAGTCCCTCAGAGACTGGAGACAGAGCCAGCGGTGCCCAGCTCTACTGTTCCCCAGGATGGGCCACAGGGTACAGAAGGTTGGGATGAACCTCTCCCGGGGACCACGCCCGAGACTGGTGTCCCCAGCACCCCAGAGCAATGGCTCTCGACCCTTGCAGCACCCAGCCAGCAAGAGAGGCTACCCCTGGGATGGCAGCCAGGCAAAGGGCAGCAGAGCTGACCTGGTTTCTCTCTCCAGAACCATGAGAGGCACCAGGACCCAGGAGCTGGGTGCTTAGGGCATGATCCCAGACCCCAGCCCAGACATGCAGTCACAGGGCGGCCGCCACCACTTAAACAGGAGGGGCTGGAACCCATGTGAGAGCATTTTCCTGGGGTCAGTCTGAGCCACAAGTTTGGTGTTTGGTTTGGGTTTATGTGGTTCGTTCGGTGCTGGGGCTTTGTTTTGTGTTTTCTTCTAGGTTTGGGGCCTCCCCCCCTCGGTTGTGTTCAAGACCAACTCCTGGCACGATGCTCGGAGGTGGCTCGTGGTGATGATCAGGGCCAGAGATAGCACTGAGAACTCCTGCATGTCTCCGGCCCCCGAGTCATCTCCCAGCCTGGCACCGACCAAGCAGCTGGTCTTCTGCAGCTTCCAAGGGAGGAGGGGCATGGTTTCCCCCAAGGGGAGCTGGCCATCTTCTGAGAGCCGGCCCAGGGAACACTGGGATCTCCAGGCCCTCTACTGGGGGTCACTCTCAGTGCCTGACCATCCCTGCCTCTCCCTCCAAACACTGTTCCCAGACGCACCTCTCGGGCTCTGTCCTTTGCCTATACTCTATGGAGATCAGGCCTTAGCCTTCCCTCCCCAAATCACACATACACACACACACTTACACCCACACACACACACACTCATACACACTCACACAGGGCCAGGCAGTTCTGCTCAGAGCTGCCCGTCCTCCAATGATCCTGAAGCGGAGCCTTCTCCTTGGTTCTGGACATATCGATGGGCTGCCTGCTGGGCCTATGAACTGGTCCGGGACATCTGAGCCGAGAAGGGAAGTCTTTAGTGGAAGAGAGAATGAAGCGAGGGGTCTCTGAAACTGGAAACATTCTTCTCTGCTCCATCCAACAAAACTCAGTTGCTGCAGGTGCAGCCCCGCAGGCCTGGGGCTCAGGGGGCACCGGGAAGCCGAGAATGGAGGGCGGCTTCAAGGCCAAGGCCAGACACCAGGCACCGCTGTCAAGTCGGGACACAGGCCCCAGCAGCACAGCGAGAGTCGGCCGTCCTGGGCCCAGCTCTGTCTCTGACATGCGTGACGAGCCTGAATCAAGCATTCAGTGCACTCATTCGTGGCCCTGGGCTAATTCCCAGGGTCTGCACTGGGCCCTGTACTGCCTCTCCTCTGCAAAGGGGCCATGGAAGATGTGAGACATGAAATCTGTGTCCCAGCTCGCCCTGTGGTGGGGACAGGGCTGGAGCAGTATCAGACAGGTGCTGTCACTTCCCCAGTCGCTTAGCTACCTCATCAGCCAGGGCACGGAGACGCGGGAGCCAGTCCTCAGCCTGCTCCAGGAAGGGGCCGAGCCTCGCCATGACCCAGCTTCAAGGCCAGAGCGGCCTCGGCAATCTGATTCAGGTGCCGGCTGCGCAGGCGATACAGGTACTGGTCCAGGTGAGTGGCCGCTGGAAGCTCCTGGACGTTGCGCAGTGGCTGGCTGTGGGAGGCAGAGAGGGACACTGGCCAGTAAGGAATAGGCACCTATGCTGTGCACAGACCACACACACACACACACACACACACACACACACAGAGGACCCCCACTCTCAGCCTGACCCTGTGACCTGCTCCTCCCACACCTCCTCCGGGAAGCCCCTCCCAGCCATACTGCCCCTGCGTTCCTGCTCTGAGTCCCCAGCCCTGGGGTTCTGGAGATCCACTCCCCGTGCATTTACCCTCAACCTCTAGCCTCACGGGTCTTTTTTCGCCCTCTCTCCTGCAAATGACCACACACCCTCAGCAGGTCAGCACCCACTCCCGCCCTTGGCCCCTCTCGGAGCTAAGGCTCTTGGCTGGAACAAAAGCACGCTTGGTGCTCACACTCTGTTCAAGAGAGAAATTTATGGGGCCCTGAGAAGCCACTGCAGACGCCGTGGGGAGGCCAGCAGCCAGCAGTACAGCTGTGCCGGCATGGGGCGGCCCCACAGCACCCCTCCCAGAACCCTCAGCTTTGGGAGCCTTTGGAGAGGAGAGGAGGCACACGCAGTTCCAGAAACACTGTCAGAGGTTCAAGCAGAGGGTTGGGTTTAAACTAAATTCTGTCTGGAGGCAAAGAGCCCCTGACACGCCACACCCTGGCAGTCCTGGCAGATTCCCTCACAAGCCCCCCGCCCCCATGGTCCCTCCTCAGCTGACATTGCTCAGGGTTCCGCCAGGATGACCCAGGGGCTGCAGGATGGGTGGATGGTGGCGCTGTCCGTGCTCTGGCCAGTAAGTAGAGGCCCTCCAGCAGCCCTGCACGCGGCTATAGGTGCTGCCCCTCCTCCCTGAGGTCTTGACTCCCAACCAGGACATCACATCCTTCAAAGCCGCTCCTCCAGTTCTGCTCCCACCACTTACAAACACGCCCCCCTCCCTCCCCCCCACCCCGCCCCGCAGCGTCTCGACTCCAGCTCCCGGCTGATTTATTTTTCTGCCAATTTCCCCGAGCTATGCAGAACCAATTACCGCCGGAGCACCGCAGCACTGCCGCCGCCAGATACAGCGCTCTGGCCGGCCCTCGGCGCACTGCATTCTTCCTGTTATTTTTTTTTAATTGAATTTTTTAGGGGCGGGGGAGTGGGACGCAAACTCCGTGTCGGGGAACTTAAGCCCCGGGGCCTGTCTCAGGTCACGTACTGCACACCCTGTAGTAATATAATATTTACGGCCCGGGGCTGCTGCGGACTGGCTGCCCCAGGCCAAGAGAGGGGGCGGCCAGCAGCACCCCCAACCCGTCCAACTGCCAATGTGGCGGGGAGGCATGCCTCTTGGTAAAGGGGGCCCCGGGCCAGCGGCCTAGGCTGAGGCCTCCCTGGGAAGGCAGCCGGAGAGGACCTGAGGTGGGGGCTGGGAGTCTGGAGGGGGTACGGACTGCCGAGCCAACAGGGGAGATTTATGCTCCCAGACTGGGTCGGAACTGGGAAAGACAAGCAGAGACCACCAAAGGGAGCTTTCAGGGAGGCCACCAGCCCAGAAGAGACTCCCCAAGAAACAAGCAGATTCATGACTGCCCAGCCTGGGGCATTTTAAGGCTGGGCAGCGGAAGAAAGGGAAACTCAGGAGGGCCAGGGAGAGAGAACTCGGCGGGGTAGGGGGCATGTCCTACATGTGTGAGGCCCTGAGTTCCATCCCCAGCCCCATGTGGCACCTGAACACTGAAGGGTGAGGTCCTGGGGGTGTCTCTGCTGTGCCCTGACCTGCAGCAGCAGCAAAAGTCAGGAGCCATTAGTGGGAGTAGTGCCCCCAAAAAAAAAAAAAAAAAAAAAAGAAGAAAAAATGAGAAAAAAAATAAGAAACAAGCCAGACGACCCCCCCACTCCATGAGGACCTCCATTTTCCACATCCGGACTTCCCCCTCGTCAGAACTCCGCCCAGCAGACCAGCCTATCACAGCCCGGCTCATCGAGATCCACCCTGCTGCAGTCTTTTTTTTAATCCGGCCCAGGTATGCTGATCCAGAGACAGACATGGGGCAGAGCTGCTACTGACTGTCACTGTGCCCAGCCGCTCATGAGGTGCCCGGGAGGGATGGCAGGTGCTAGCCCTGGCCCGCCACCCCAGCAGAGCCTCACAACAAGCCAGTTGACCCCCACTCCATGAGGACCTCCATTTTCCACATCCGGACTTCCCCCTCATCAGAATTCCACCCAGCAGACCAGCCCTATCACAGCCCGGCCTATCACAGCCCACAAGCGACCGCGCCAGTTCAACAATAACTGCTGGATTTTGAGATGACTACAAGAGTATGCTACCCGCACGACAGAGCCTGGCAAGCTACCCATGCCGTATTTGATATGCCAAATACCAGTAACAATTATAGACCTCATTCCCATGACCTGATGGAATGGTTTGAGGCTCTTTATGTTCCTGGAGCAAGCAGGTGCCCTTGGGCTCTACTTGCATGAGACAGGTCATATGGAGATGTTACTGGTGCCCGCTCGAGCAAATCGATGATGAATGGGAAGACAGTGATACAGTGACAGTGAAGAAATGAGACTAGAAAGAGAAGGCTGATGGCACAGTCACCCTAGCCCCAAACAAGGGCAGATGCCCCCAGCCTGTCCCAGCCACCAGTCAGCACCTTCTCGGGTCTGGGGCCAGGCAAGGCCAAAGACCCTCTGCCCTCGCACACAACCTCACGCCAGTCATTTCCTTTACAACCCACCACTGTGTAGGGTTCAAGCTGGTGACTGCATCCAGAGTCAGGCCTCAGTCCTGTCCTCGGGGAGCCCCCAAACAGAGGCAAATAACATTAGATGCCCTTGGAGCTGCCTCCATGTCAGAACTGCCTGGAGGAGCGGTCTGAGCTGCATCCGGTACAGCAGGAAGGAGCTGAGGGAGAAAGAAACAGAATGTGCTTGGGGTGAAGGCTCAGAGACGGGAGGGCTGGAAGGTGGGACTGCGGGCATCTAGGAGCAGGGTATGAGTTCAAAGAGGCGTGCCCCGGGGTGGGGCTGGACTCCTCCAGGGCCGAGCTGAGTGGAGCCTGACCTGAGTGTGAAAGGTGGAGAAAATGCTGAAGGTGTGGCACGGAAGTCAGGAGCTAGGGCTGGAAGTAGGGGGGAGGGACTGGGGCAAAGGGACATTATGGCTCAGGGAGACGTGATGGAGGAGGGACGCGAGATGTCTGGGCTCTGACAGGTGGGCAGGAGCTAGCCAGCTGGCTGTGCCTCGGTGTGACCACACTCTTGTCGCCCTATGGTGGCTTTGATGCTGTCCAGCAGGTGGGGGGCAGGGCTCCCACAATCACTTTGTGGCACTGCCCAGCAGCCACAGGCTCTGATGGTAGCCATGCCCAGACCCTCTGTGTGGGCGGGTGATGCATCCCTGTCCGGAGCTCCACACCTGGGGCCAGTGGCCAGGAGACACAGTCCATGTGCCCACTGAGGGGGCAAGAAGTGCTGAGGCCAGGCCCTGCGGAAGAGCTCCAAGAGGAGGAGGCTGCACGTCTTAGGCCCCTCAGCCCTGCCACAGGCCGTGAAACCTGGAAGCCAGACCCATGGCTGCAAAGAAGAACCTAAACCCCAGCACTGGGCTCAGGAGTTGCCTCTTGCTAAGTGTCTCTGCAGCCCCCGGAAGGCCGCTGAGAGCTGGCTCTGCACAGCCAGCCCCTGCACCCCTAACTCCCCACCATCCACCCAGCTGCCATGGGCAGTGCTGGGGCTCACAACAGACCATTCTTGGACCCCAACATCCAAACCCACCACTGAGTCCAGTCCCTTCGAGAGCAGCATGGTAAGGGGGCTTGCCGCTCAGGCAGGTGCTCACCCAAGCACCCGCTTTCCCATCTGCAGAGGAGCCATCATTCTGCCTGCTGTGCTTCTATGATCAGTCCATATATGTGAATGTCTCAGGGCCTTCTGAAAGCGTGCTCAGGAGGAGACCCAAAGCCCCCCTCTGCTTCCCTCTCCCTGCCTGAGGTGACATTTCAGTCCTCACCACCACCAACACCCATCCTTCACACTGCTGCTCTAGTGAGCCTCTAAACCCCAGGCACCACTAAGTTAACCCCCAAAAACAAAACAGCTACCAGACTGTGGCGGGGAGAGGGTGGTCCCACTAGGATCCAGCATCCCTGCCCAAGGCAGCAGCACTTCCATCTGCCCCCTTCAAGCCCACAAGTGTCCCCTCCTCCAGGGAAGAGGCCCTGGATAATCGTAGTTTGAGTTCAGTGCACCTGCTCCAAGCACCTCTGTTGCCCCTTCAGTATCGTGACTTTGGTACCTCCCCTGACCTTAATGGATGCCTGATTTCAGTGGCTCCCCGGACTTCAGTCAGTTGCCTGACTTCAGTCACTCCCTTTGACTTCAGTGACTCCCCTGACTTCAGTGACTCCCTGACTTCAGTGGCTCCCTGACTTCAGTGGCTCCCTGACTTCAGTGACTCCCCTGACTTCAGTGACTCCCCTGACTTCAGTGGCTCCCTGACTTCAGTGGCTCCCCTGACTTCAGTGGCTCCCTGACTTCAGTCACTCCCTTTGACTTCAGTGACTCCCTGACTTCAGTGACTCCCCTGACTTCAGTGGCTCCCCTGACTTCAGTGGCTCCCTGACTTCAGTGGCTCCCTGACTTCAGTGACTCCCCTGACTTCAGTGACTCCCTGACTTCAGTGGCTCCCCTGACTTCAGTGACTCCCTGACTTCAGTGACTCCCCTGACTTCAGTGGCTCCCTGACTTCAGTGGCTCCCCTGACTTCAGTGGCTCCCCTGACTTCAGTGACTCCCTGACTTCAGTGGCTCCCTGACTTCAGTGACTCCCCTGACTTCAGTGGGCTCCCTGACTTCAGTGGCTCCCTGACTTCAGTGACTCCCTGACTTCAGTGGCTCCCTGACTTCAGTGGCTCCCCTGACTTCCAGTGGCTCCCTGACTTCAGTGGCTCCCCTGACTTCGGTGGCTCCCTGATTTCAGTGGCTTCCCTGACTTCAGTGACTCCCTGACTTCAGTGACTCCCCTGACTTCAGTGACTCCCCTGACTTCAGTGGCTCCCTGACTTCAGTGGCTCCCTGACTTCAGTGGCTCCCTGACTTCAGTGGCTCCCCTGACTTCAGTGGCTCCCTGACTTCGGTGGCTCCCTGACTTCCAAGTGGCTTCCCTAACTTCAGTAACTCCCCTGACTTCAGTGACTCCCTGACTTCAGTGGCTCCCCTGACTTATCCTGACTTCAGTGACTCCCTGACTTCAGTGGCTCCCTGACTTCGGTGGCTCCCTGATTTAAGTGGCTTCCCTGACTTCAGTGGCTCCCTGACTTCAGGAGAGTGGGAGCTGTACCCCATTCACAGGGCCCAGATACCCGAAGACCCAGGAAGGAAAGAATGACTGACCCCTGGGACTCAACCCCAGTGGAAGGGGATACCTCTCTGGGAAAGGTGCTGCCAGATTAAAAATGCCTTTCCCAGGGAGCTGGAACTATAATGCGATGGATAGGGCAATGGATAGGACAATGGATAGGGCATTTGCGTTGTATGTGCCCAACCTGGGTATGGTCCTGGAATCCCAGATGGTTCCCCCAAGCACCACCAGCACTGATTCCTGACTGCAGAGCCAGAAATAACCCCCAGCATCACAGGGTGTGGCCCCCAAACTAAAAAAAAAATTAAAATGCCCTTCATGACCCAGTAAAAACCAAGGCATGGAGCTTTCGGGGGCAGGTCCCCCACAAAGCCACAGTTCCCAGCGTCTCCATGTGGAGCAGATGCTCAGACATGCACAGAGGCCAGGCAACAAGATGGAGAAGGTGGGGGCCGGAGCGAAAGCCCAGCGTGTAGGGTGTTTGCCTTGCACGCAGCTGGCCCATGCCGGCCTGGGTTCGATCCCTGGCATCCCATATGGTCCCCCAGCACCGCCAGGAGTGATTCCTGAGTGCAGAGCCAGGAGAAACCCTGAGCATTGCTTGGTGTGACCAAGAAAGAAAGAAAGAAGGAAGGAAGGAAGGAAGGAAGGAAGGAAGGAAGGAAGGAAGGAAGGAAGGAAGGAAGGAAGGAAGGAAGGAAGGAAGGAAGGAAGGAAGGAAGGAAGGAAGGAAGGAAGGAAGGAAGGAAGGAAGGAAGGAAGGAAGGAAGGAAGGAAGGAAGGAAGGAAGGAAGGAAGGAAGGAAGGAAGGAAGGAAGAAGGAAGGAAGGAAGGAAGGAAAGGAAGGAAGGAAGGAAGGAAGGAAAGGAAGGAAAGGAAGGAAGGAAGGAAGAAGAAAGAAGATGGAGAAGGGGCACACCTGTCTGTGCTCATTCTTCTCCACTCAGAGAAGAAACTGCCCACTATAAAGTCCATATAAAGGTTGAGAAAATGAGGTCCAGAAAAGCGAGGATGCTATAGGTTGCAGGTCCGGTTAAGGGTCAAGATCCTCCGTCCTGACTTTTTTAATGGGAACAGGAGGTGAGCCACACCTGGCGGTGCTCGGAGGCTATTCCTGGCTCTGTGCTCAGGAGTGACCATTCCCGATGCTGGGGATGTGAACTGGGGTTACTTGGAAGGCAAGTGTCTCGCCTCCCACTCCCTGACATTCCTCCTTGTGGAAATTACAGGACCTGCTTATTGAAAGCTTCCCCAAAGCCGGGCACTTTGCTGATAGGGCTTTGTCAGAATACTTATTTCTTAGGTCAGGTTGAAGTTGAGGAAATCAAAACTCCCAGCATGGGCCCTACCTCACCAGCAGGGGAGGCTCGTTGGGATGGACCTCTAGGCATCCTGCTCTCCATCAGCCCTGGGACCTTCTTGTTTTGACACTGACATTCAGTGTGTGGAAAGAAGTCTAAACAGAAACCAAGACTCCCCCACCCGCCTCCACACACGGCCTTGGGGAAGGCGCCCCACCACCACCACCAGTTCCTCCTGGAGATTCCATCAGGGAACTCAGGGGTCGGGGATCAGACACAATGCTCCCCATTCAGGTGGGCCTGGCCGCCCCGGCCCACAGCTGCCGCCGCTGCGGAGATTTATGACCTGCTCTAAATGTCACCTTTTCAACTCCCCGCGCTGGCTCCGCCACCTTTGGACTTGGTGCAGGCTGGACTGCTGTCCAAGCGTGGCTGGGGGACGTGCCTCTGCTCTCTGCCACCCACGATCTCTGCCCGGGAGAGGGCCTCGGAGAGCCAGGAGCAAGGGGTGAGTGCCAGCACCCCCTACCTGCAGTCTGCGATGAGCTCATCCGTCAGCTGTGCCACCAGGGTGTTCAGGTCCTCCGGGGAGCCCTGGGCCTTCAGCGCCAGGTGAACGTGCTCCAGGCTGGCTTCCTGCAGGACAGGCTCGGCCAGGGGAGATACCAAAGGGCAGCCCCTCCCCCGACCCATCAGAGCAAAGGAGGGAGCCCAGCCCCACCAACCAAGGTCTGCCCTGGCTCAGGGAACTTCCAGGTTTCCCACACTGAGCATGTACAAACGTCCAAACCTGGAGCGCCAACCTCCTACACAGCCACAGGAACCATCCACAGAACCCCCAGTGTCCTGCTCCTGGTGGGCATGGCTGGCAAGGCTGACGGACTCTCTGTGGTCATCCTAGCAGCCTGACCCCCACCCATGCTAACCCAGAGGCTGGGGCCCCTCTCCCTCCTGCCCAGGGCCACTCAGGCATGTGGGTCCCCCAGGAGCTCTAGCACATCCTGCCAGCTCCTGGACGGCCCATGTGCTCCATGCAGTGTCGCAATGTCCTTCGGGAGATTGCCCAGCACCCACTCCGGTCCTCCTCGGCCCCAGTGTGGCTGAGAGCTGCCCATCTGCCCCTACTCAGGGGCCTCATCCCCACTTCCTGCTCCCGGGGCTATGCTCCACCCACTGAACCCCACTGAAATGACCCAGAGCCCACAAATGGATCACCCCTGGCCCCTCTGCCCACACTGACTGGCCTCCACTCTGTCCACACACCAGCAGCTGACCACCCTGGTCATGCTCAAAGCAGGACCCACCCACGTGACCTCAAACACTGCCCAGTTCCTCATGGCCTTACCTTCTCCCCAGCCACTGGATCACCACTAGATCACTCCGGATCACCTCCTTTGTGATCCAGCCCTGTCATTTTCTCCCCTTCTTGCTCACCTTCCCAACACCTCGTCCCTCTCCCCTGGACTCCCACGATGGTACCCCACCTGGATTCCCACCTCCACCTCCCCTCCCTGCACACCCCATCTCTCGCTGGGAGCTCCTGGGGTGTCACCACGATGGAGGTTTGGAAATCTGTGTGTAGGGTGAATGACTTGTGCTCCCCTTTACTGTCCCTGTCCTGAAGACAAGGACAGCTCCTTGCTCAAGTCTGCCTTCTAGAAGTTTCTAGACATTTTCAGTAGAAGGCCTTGCTGGTGGGTAAGAGTCAAGCCACCGCGTGAGGAAATGGTGAAGAATGCCAGTAACGCACACTCGTCTTGCTGAGTCCTGCCCTGCCCTTCTCGGCCCTAGCACTGTGTCATCCCGGGATGCAGCCTAGGAGAGCCACGGAGGTACTGCTGGAACCACCGAAGTCACAGAGCTCTGCGGGAATGGCTCTGTGTAAAAGCCCACCCATGGGGACAAGTGTTGTGACTCCTGGTTAAGGGAGGGGCGTGTGGGGGGCTGGGGCAGGTGTCCACTCACCAGCCGGTCGGCAATGCTGAGCAGCTGGTTCTGAGCCTCGATTCTATGGCTGATGTCCTCCCAGTAGGAGGACAGCACCACCACCGGCTTCACGTTACCCCACGGCAAGTAGTAGTAGTGGCAGCCTGGAGGGGACACCCAGGCCACTTGAACAGGAGGATGCAGTGGGGAGGGGACCGAGGCGAGGAGGGATGCGGGTCCCGCCCCCTCCCACCAACACGGGGCGACACACGTGACACAATCTTTGAGCGGGCCTCTAGCAAATTCCCACAAGAAGCAGGATTGTGGGTGTGGCCCCTGACCAGAAGTGGGGGTCTCACCGTCAAACACTGCCCTGCTGTACTGCGTGGTGGAGGCCAACGGCAGGCAGCTGGTGTCGAACTTGTTCCCGTAGTTGCCGATGCTGACCTCAAACTGGACGGCAGCGTCCACATCCTGCAGCATGGTCGCGAGTAGAAGGCAGCGAAGAGCGAGTATTTGCGCCTCCGAAGGTACTTCTGGGTGCGGAGAGGGTGGCCGAGGGGTCACGGGGAGGAGAAAGAAGACGGCGGGTGGCCAGGGGTCACGTGTCTGGCAGGCCCGGGCCATGACTAGAGCCCAATAAATCCTGGCTGGATGGGCGGGTGGTGACTGGTCGAGCTCAGCACCAGCGCCCAGATTTGGTTACAAACTGAGCAAACTCCTTCCAGGCCTGAGTGTTTGGCCACGTTCCTCTAACAAGGTCTACTCCCGAGGTCAGGCCGCGCCTTAATCCAAACCAGCAGCCGCAATCCCACCACCTTGGGGCAACCTGGGCCTCCCGTGTGCTCCAAGCAAGCCCTCCCACCCCTGCCCCCGGAATGCCCAGGCTGTCCCTGTCCGGGTCACCACACCTCTGCCAGCGCCCATGCCCACACCCCGGGTGACTGAATCCCAGAGTTGCCTCTGGGCATCGGGACCAGACTGAGGTGTGCCAGCATCCTTCAAAGGCACCCGTGTGGACCCAGATGACCTTCGGATGAGCAGCGTTATACAACCAAGCTCAGAGAGAAGGCGCCTTACTGATGGAGTGGACGCTGCCTCTGGCCACGGCCCTTTCCATCACCACCCGGGCCTGAGAGATGTCCCAAGGGGACAGAGCAGCTTTGCATGCTGGGGCCCCGATTCAGACCTTGGCACTGTGTGGACCCCTGAGTACTGCCTGGAGGAACCCCCTAAGACCTGATCCAGGAGTAGCCACTGAAACCTCCATGTTGGTACCCACCACCCCAATGAATCAATAACTACTTGAGTTTGAATTGAGGTCACTATAGATCATTTCAGCGTGATAGGAAGGGGAGCGCTGTAGCCGGCAGTGCTGAGCCCAGAGGAACACAGGTACCTCTCATGGCACAGGCTGAAGGCGAGCCCCAAGTGGCCACTGCCTGGACACAAGACCCAGCTCCTTCATGGTCCCTCCTGCCTGGACACCATGTCCTTGTCCGTCAGAAGGGACGCGGCGAGGCCACAGAGTCATGAGTGTGCGGGGAGGAAGAGGCCCGCCACGGTGCCCCTGACGGCCACCCCCTAGTCCACAGCCCTCCTGCTCCCGCCCAGAGCCGGCCGCTCACCTCCACCCGGAGGATGTCGTCAGCCGGGAGATCCCTCCACCTTCTGCTCACTGTGCTCCACTAGCTTTGTCTCCAGGGCGAGCAGGAGCCGGCCTCGGTAGGCCACACCTTCCCCCCTGAGAAGAATGGACTCGGGCTGTGTCTATCGGGGCCTGAGGTCACTCATCTCCCTGGCCCCCAGGTGAGGGAGTGACGTGGAGGTCAGGGCTCACACCCACCACGAACCCAGGCTCCAACATGACCAGAGGGAGACAAAATCTGACCCAGGCAAGGCCTGGGACCTCCCAAGACAGCATAGAAAACTGGGGCCTGGCTCTGAAGGAAAGGGAAAGAGAAGGAAGGCCGAGGAATGGCCAAGAGGGGGCAGCCAGGTGAAGGGGCTCTGAGGGTCAGGGTCTGTTCACATCCCATCAGGCCCTTGGGCCAGGCCAGGGTAGAAGATCCCACGTGTGCGGTCTCCATGCGCCAGCCTAGGGGCCGGAAGGGCTCTGGCTGACTCACCTTGCCCGTGTTCAGCTCTGCATAGGGATCCGGGAATCCGGTGAACTCCCGGGGGCTGCCGTACAGGTTGACAAAGCAGGGCCCAAAGGTGGGGAGGAAGCCCAGATGATCGTCCACTAGGAGACAAGGCCAGGATGTGAGGGGGGCCGGGTGGCTTTCCAGGGCCGACCCCTTTCCCCAAGCCTACCCCCTTGGGGCCTGAGCCCATCCTGGTGCCTGCCTGGTACCCCACATGGCAGGGACCAAGGCCCACATAGCACGAACAGAGACCCTGACAGCCCCCGCTATATCCAGTGCCACCCCACAACGCCCCTGGTCTGGCCCCCGACTTTCATGTGTCCCATTCACACAGGAGGAAGCTGAGGAACACGCAAAGCGCAGGACCCCAAGTGACCCCGGTTAACATGCAGAACTGGGGTTCAGCCCCGCTTTGCACTGTCCCACTGCCTACGCCTCCCCACGCCACCCTGCTCCCCAGCCTGTGCAGAGGCCAGAGAAATCATCTCTCAGGAGGCTGGGGCGAGGGGTTCCCACTTCTGTGTCCAGGCAGAGGCCACTTGGGGCTCACCATGCCAGGGTGGGCTGCACCGCGCAGGACCACGGGAGGACAGGAGCCCTAGACCCCAAGTGCTAAGGGCCTCCAGAGAGGATTGAGAAATAGCACGTTTCTGCCCCCGGAGCAAGGTCACCCACACCCCTCAGTACTGTCCATCCTCCAGGGCTCCAGCACCTGCGGAGGGAGTCGGGAGGCCAGGCTGGGAACAGGGGACATCACTGACGAGCTATGCTGCTTCCATTTTGACTGACCTTGAGAGTTTCAACTCACCCTCCTGTCCCCAATGACCTCACAACGGCCTCCCCTGTGGGAGCACCAGCCTCATGTCCTCCCCATGGGAGTACCAGCCCCAAGTGCTCCCTTCAGAAACACTAACCCTATGTCCTCCCTGTGGGAACATCAGCCCTAAATCCTCCCTGTGGGAGCACCAGTCCCGAGTCCTCCCTTCAGGAACACTCCGTGTCCTCCCTGTGGGAGCACCAACCCTGAGTCCTCCCATCAGGAACACTAACCCCGTGTCCTCCCTATGGGAGCATCAACCCCGAGTCCTCCCCTCCAGGAGTCCTAAGCTTGTGTCCTCCCTATGGGAGCACCAACCCAAAGTCCTCCCTCCAGGAGTCCTAAGCTTGTGTCCTCCCTATGGGAGCACCAACCCAAAGTCCTCCCTCCAGGAGTCCTAAGCTTGTGTCCTCCCTATGGGAGCATTGGCCCTAAGTTCTCCCTGTGGGAGTATTAACCCTAACTCCTCCCTGTGGGAACATCAACCCCAAATTTTCCCTGTGGGAGCGTTATCCCAGATTCCTCCCTTTAGAAACACTAATCCCGTATCCTCCCTATGGGGAGCACCAACCCCTGAGTTCTCCTTATGGAAGCATGAACCCCAAAATTTTCCCTTAGGGAGCACCAGCCCCAAGTCCTCCTGCTGGAGCAAGTGCACCCACTGAGCACCACCTGGGACTCAGCTGATTCTGGAAGGGTCCCGTGGAGTGGGAGCCCACTGGAAAGCTCCCAATGATTTCCATATCCCCACTGGGTATGATTTACATATCCCACTGCAGGAGAAATTTAATTCCCTGAGACCAGTCCCGAGCCCGGAGGCTGCACCCCAGTCCCTGGCAACCCATAGTACCCTCTCGCCTCCAGCGAGCGCCCCCAAAGCCCCCACCCCAGTGTTCCCAAGGCAAAAGCACATACGGTTGGTGGCTGCAGGAGACTTGACCACGCCTGCAGGCTCCTCTGAAGCGTAAAGAAATGGGAAAGGAGTTAGGATGAGCCTGGCTGGGGAGAAGGATGGGTTACGTGAACAGGCAGGTGTACAGAGAGTGACGGACAGATGGACAGATGGACAGAGGGACAGACAGCTCCTGCGTGTGCGTGCAGGAAGCGGGGTTGCGCCAGTTGTGAATGATCACAAACCAGCTCATCACCTCACCAGCCCTCCCAGCTAGCCTTTGACAGATGCAGCGCCCCTCACCCACCTCGGAGTGGTCCTGCCCACTCAAGGCTGCCTGGAGACTGTGTATTCTGTTTGCCAAGTGAAAACTACACCCAAACGTAACTTATTCAAGAAACTGCACCAGAAGAAAAGGCAAGTGCCAGAGACCTGGAAAGGGCCAGAGTTCAGGCAGAAAAAGGGCTCCACCAGGTAGGCAGGTAGCCTTGGAAGCAAGCTGGGAAACAGGCGTTTAAAGGCACAATATCTCCATCTCGTGGACACTTTCAGTATTGCCTCCAAGAGAACCAGCATTTTCGCAGCAGCAGACTCTGGGGTCTAACCTCTGGCACCTGTTGCCCTCTGCTGGCTGAGGGTCCGACACACCCGTGTGTGGCCCCGCTTGCCTGTGAGCGCAGGCTCTGGAGAAACACGGACGCTGGCAGTTTGCTCTGCAGTCTGCTCCTCGATTCTCAAGACTCGCAGCCCCGGGGGTGGCCATGCCGGGACTCCTTCACTGTCCTCTCTGATGTTTTCCTCTTCCAACACTGCGACCTTCCCTGTCTACCTTCAGTCAGTGGCGTGTGACTGAATCCCAAGGCATGACCGAGTCCGGGGTTGTATTTTGTGACTGTCCCGATTATCCCCATCCATTACCAACAAGTCACCATTTCCTGTTGGTCTCAAACAACAACCAAACAACAAAAAGTTGCTATGACTGTTCTCCCGTAACTCCACAATCATTGAGAGCTGCAGAACATCTGACAAGGGCAGAGTGAGCAGAGACAAAGAGACGGGGTGAAAAGGGAGAGAGGAGATGCAGGGAGTGTGCGTGAGAGACGAGCTGGCTGATGGGGGCAGGAGACGTCCAGCCACACAGAGGGCCGGGGACCCGGGCCCCAGTGCGCTGGCCAGGCAGGTGTCAGCAAGGACCCCAGAGCTCTCAGAAATCCTTTCTCATGAGCATTTTCCAGCCCAGGGTCTGGATTCTCGTCTGTGGGGGATCCTGGCCAGAAGGAGCTTTCAATAACTGCTCAAGGACCGACGGGGGGCCCTGCTGTAGCCCCCAGAAAATCAGCAAAGGCAGGGACCACAGGAAGGAAACTGATGCCATTTTAATCCCCTTCCAAATGATTGCAAACAGGCCTGGCCCGTTATCTCAGGCTAATGAGGCCAAGGTCACAGTCCAGACCCCGTGAGCCTCTTGCAGAGGCAGAGGCGGCTTCCCCACTCACAGACCGACTCGGAGTCCTGGCTGCAAGCCGGTGCCCAGAGGACACAGAGGGCCGTTAATCCCACCAGCCATCTGAGCGGCACATGCTCTGGTGCCCAGGTGGCTGAGATAGTGCTGAGGGGCCTCGGCCCCACCAGCCCCCTTCATCCGTCCCTCACTCATCCAGCATTGACTGGGCAAATCTAGCCAGGCCTAGCACTGGGCACGCGGTGAGGTCTGGCTCTCTGGTTCCTCACCGGTGGGCAGGACCAGAGGTCTCTGGGTGCCGAGGGTCATCCGGGCTCTCTCTCCCCTGAGCCCACAGACAGCTCAGAAAGTCAAGAGCAGATGGACGAGGCAAACCACCCACGACAAAGCCTCTATTGAGTGCTCATCAGCCCTCTTGCCAAAACACAAATGTTTGGGTGTGTTTTCCTTAACCCAGGGGACCAGGGTTATGGAAGCCCCAAAACACAGCTGGAAGAGCCAAGCTCACATCCATCACCCAGGAGGAGCCAGAGGGGCCGAGAGCAGGCCCCAGCCCACCCCAGGAGAAGTCCATCACGTGCAAACAGTCCCCAGGCGTCAGCCAGACGTGAGCTAGAGCCTTCCCTGCCCGCCTCACCTCTGAGCACAGCCCCCCAGGCCCCGGCTCCCGGTAACACCCGCTGCGCCAAGCAGCGAATGAAAAGGAGAACCTCTGGGAAACCACTGGGACATCAAAGGCTAAAAGCAATGAGCTTTGGGGTTTCTCCCCTGTGGAAAAACACGGTCGTCCACCAGCACCAGTTTTGTTGCCAGCCTGTCCCATGTGACGCCCTGACAGGCTCTATGGGTGCTTGAGAGAGGACAGTGGCTTCTGAGGAAAGCGGGACTCCTCAGAAAAGTCTGACTAAACACCTCAGCACAGACTCCGAGGAAGATTCACAGGAACCTGGGCGAAGCTGCCAACAGAGATGCGTGTCCGCGCTGTCCTCACCAGAAGAAAAACAGAAAGACACCAGCAAAGCCTCGGTGGGGAGGGAGGCCTTACCAGCAGGGGCAAGCGAGAGTCACCTGAACCACTTGGTTGAGTGGGGGATTAGGGAGGACAGAGGGATGAAGAGCCCTGCATGACTGGGAAGTGCTAGAACCACCTCCACACACAGCTGTGGAGAAATGCCAACAGCTGCAAGGGAAGTAAGTGGCAGCCCCCAAGAGGCAACCCCGGGCCACTGGGAGAAAGTCAGCCCTGAGCTAACTGGCAGGAGGGCTTGGGCTGGAGGAGGGCTAGGAATTCTTTTGTGGTCACAGAGACAAAGAGATGGAAGGGCACATTTCACATGGACCAGGGCGTTCTCCCTGAGCATGAGTCAGAGCAGAAAGCACACACAGCCCAAACCACCTGGGTTGCCCATGACCTGAGCGCCATCTCGTGGCCAGATGAATATAGCACTGGCATTCCGCTGACACAAGTCATGAGCACCCAGAGAATGAACCAGTCCAACATGACCCCAGTAATGAAGCCCCAAGGTAGAGGATGAGGACCTAAACCTAATACACTTCCTTAAATTAGGCGTACAGGTGGCCGATATATACATGCAAAAAATTGTTGTGCATCATGGATCATCAGGGAAGTGCAAACCAACAATGAGACATCACCTCACATCAGTGAGTCTAACATACATTCCTCAATGAACAAAAACAAGCAATGCTGACATGGATGTGGGAGGAAAGGAACCTCCCCCACTGCTGGTGTGAACGTCGACTGGTTCAACCTCTTTGGAAAACACTAAGGACACTTCTCAGAAAACTACGACTTGAGCTCCCATACAACCCAGCAATTTACACTTCTCGCATCTACCCCACAGGCCCAAACACCCTACTTCAGAATGGCATCTGCACTCCTACGCTCATTGCAGCACTATTCACAATAGACAAAACCTGGAAACAACCCAAATGTCAAAGAGCAGATGTCTGGATAAGGAACCATATGCACAGTGGAATAATGCTCAGCTATAAGAACATTGTAACCATGCACTCTGCCACATGTGGGTGGGATTGGAGGGTACCATGCTGAGTGAAGTCAGCCAGAAGGAGAGGGAGACACAGGACAATATGTGGGATATAAAGAAATGTGGAATGAATAGTGGCAACAGAACTCAAGAACCGGTTCACGGAAATGAGCTTACCAAAGGCATAGGGCTAAGGAGTGTTTGAGGTGGGGGTGGGGGCTCAGACAATGTGAAGGGATGCAGACACGCTGGTGAAGAGTGTGGTGTTGGGCAGGAAACCCTACCATTAACAGGACAGGAAACCTCACTGTTTCAAATTTTAAAAAGGAAAAATAAAGATATGACCCCGCCAGGTTGTTGGTAAGCCCAAAATACATACAATAATCACTTGTATCACTTGTCTTCCCTTTGTTCATTGATTTGCTCAAGCAGGTACCAGTAACATCTCCATACAACCTGTAGCTATTGTGCTATTGTAGTCCAAGGGCACCTGCTTGCACCAGGAACACAAAGAGCCTCGAACCATTCATTCAGGTCATGGGAATGAGGTCTATAATTGTTACTGGGTTTTGACATATCAAATACGACACCGATAGCTTGCCAGGCTCTGCCGTGTGGGTTGCATACTCTCAGTAGCAGGCTCTCAGTTCAGCATTTACTAATGAACCGCTTTGCAGTCATGCACAATGGGGAGAGATTGGCTTTTCTCTTGGGTGGAGCTCTGATGAGCTGTGGAATCCGGATGTTGAAAATGGCGGCCCTCATGGTGTGAGGGTTCCTCTACTTCTTGCAAGGCTCTATTGGGATGGCAGGTCAGGGCTAGAACTCGCCCTCCCTCCTGGACACCTCATGATCAGCTGAGCACAGGTACATACAATAAACATAGGATAATTCATTAAATAAACTCTCCCTCAGGGAACTGATGGCACAAGTCACAGTGTCAGGAAACAGTGACAGGAGCATCAGAAGTTCCCTTTGATGCCATCCCAAATCCTGAGACAGGTTGATGGCAGCTGGAGAGCTGGAGAGGTCTCTGCCATGTCAGTTCTGTTCTGCCAGCTTGCCCTCTCGCCCTCCAACGGTGCCTGGGGCGGTCACTCACACTGCTTTGAACAATAGGGGATTATGGGTAGAGGGGCTTCATTACTCCCATTCTATCTTTTGTTTTCTGGTGTCTGCTATTCTTTGCTTCTTTTTCCATGAATTTCTATCTGCCTTTTTCCCTTCATTCTCTTGGATTCTCCTGATTTATCTTGAGAGATTCCCTCAATTTCTTCCATTTTCCATCTGTCTCTAGTTCATATGTCAGATGTCTGTACTGTGGTCACACTGAGGTTTAATGCAGTTTCTCTGTCCTGCTCATGCTGGTAGGAACTCACCGTCTTTGGACTGTACCAGTTCTGTCCTCTTCTCCCCTTTTGTTATTGTCTTGTATTCTTATTTCTGGGTCTATATTACTCTTTATCACCATACTTAAAGGTTTATGCTCTTCTTTTCCTGTGGAAGAATCCCTTTCAACATTTTTTCTTTTTTTTGTTGGTCACATTCAATGGTATTTAGGGACCACTTTTGGCTCTGTGCTTGGGGACCACGCCTGGCAATACTTGGGAGACCATACTCAGTGCCAGGGATTCTAATTAGACTCATGGCCGCAGCCACATGCAAGGAAAGAACTTCAGCCTCTTTGCTATCTCTCTGACCCCCTTTCAATACTTTCTGCAGTTCAGCCTGGGTGGTGATAAAGTATTGTTTTTGCTTGTTGGTGAAAGTCATTTTCTCCATTATATTTGAATGATAACTTTGCAAGCTATTCTTGGGGCTTGGACATGTTATGGGGAAGTTTTTCTCAGGGTGTGGAGTTGTGGGTTTCCTTCAGGGGAAGTGTTGTTTGGGGGCCACACTGGGCAGTGCTCAGGAGCTATTCCCAGCAGTGCTCAGAGTTCATGCACTGCCAGAGATTGAACCCAGGACTCCAGCGTGGAAAAGCTGCTCTCTAGCCCATTGAGCCGTCTCACAAGTTCTAGGCTAGAAGTTTTTCTCTTTTAGAATTTGAATACTTCATTCCACTCTGTTAGCCTGTAGAATTTCTGCAGTCTTTTATGTCAACCTGCCCCTTAGGTACACTTTTTTCCCCTTAGCAGTCTTTAATACCTATCTTTGACTATGGATAATTTCACAATGATGTCTCTTGGTGTGTTTTTTGTCTTTAGAAAAGTAAGCATCCTGTCAACTTTGTGGATTAATTCTTCGTTAGGTTTGGAAAGTTCTCCTTTCTGTTTTTTTTTGAAGGTTGAAGGTGGTCACACCTGCCAGTGCTCAGGGCTCACTCCATGGTGGCTGGCATTTGAGAGGTTGAAGGTGGTCACACCTGCCAGTGCCCAGGACCCACTCCATGGTATCTAGCATGTCCATCCCATTACTCTTGTGCTTCTAATGAAGGCTGAAAGGTCTCAAAGGACTTCCTCACTTGTCTTCAATCCTAGTTCTCTTCTCCCCAGGGAGTCGTTACTGGCAGTTATCTCCAGCATCACCTACTCTTCCCTCTGTGACACCGAGTCTGCTATGCTCTCCTGGGGCTGTGCTTCCCTTCATGCAGCTTTTACCCAGCACTTCACTTTGGAATATTTTCCTACTCTCAATCTCGAGAGACTCACAGACATGGGGCAGAGCTGCTACTGACTCTCCCTGTGCCCAGCCGCTCACGAGGCGCCCAGGAGGGATGGCGGATTCTAGCCCTGGCCCGCCACCCCAGCAGAACCTTGCAACAGACAGACGACCCCCCCACTCCATGAGGGCCTCCATTCTCCACATCCGGTTTCCCACTCCACCCAGCAGACCAGCCTATCACAGCCGGGCTCATCGAGATCCACCCTGCAGAAGTCTTTTTTTAAATCCGGCTCAGGTATGCTGTTCCAGAGATTCACAGACATGGGACAGAGCTGCTATTGACTCTCCCTGTGCCCAGCTGCTCACGAGGCACCCAGGAGGGATGGCGGTTTCTAGCCCTGGCCCGCCACCCCAGCAGATCCTTGCAACAAGCCAGAAGACCCCCTACTCCATGAGGGCCTCCATTCTCCACATCGGACTTCCCTCACTCAGAACTCCACCCAGCAAACCAGCCTATCACAGCCCGGCTCACGCGTCACTTGCGGCTGCACGGTTCACCAATAAAGGCTGGATTTAGAGATGACTACAAGAGTATGCTAAACGCACGGCAGAGCCTAGCAAGCTACCCGTGTCGTATTTGATATGCCAATTACCAGTAACAATTATAGACCTCATTCCCATGACATGATGGAATGGTTTGAGGCTCTTTATGTTCCTGGAGCAAGCAGGTGCCCTTGGGCTCTACTAGCATGAGACAGGACATATGGAGATGTTACTGGTGCCCGCTAGAGCCAATTGATGATGAACGGGAAGACAGTGATACAGTGATACTCTCAATCTCTTTAGCAAGGTGCTACCTCTGCTCTTGCATTTCCTTTCTTCTTTCATTTCTGTTCCATTCCATGTTAATTTGTATTTGATGCATCTTATTGATTTTCTTCATAAATAGTTTAATTGTGTTGAGTCCCCATTCCCATGTTAAGAATGGTTTTTGGATTTTTCTTTTTCTCATTTGCTTCGTTGGCAGATATAACTCTGCCATTTGCTTTGTTGTTGAATAGGAATCACTGTAGTTCTTTTGTCTTGTTTGCTTGCTTGCTTGCTTGCTTGCTTGCTTGCTTGTTTCTGCAGAGCCCAGGCATCATGCAAGGCAAGCTCTATGGATGAGCCACACTCCTGACAGCGCAGTTGAGGTTAAGCTGTTTGAGTTTTTAGGAGGTTGAGTGTGAGAATGGAGAAGAGATGACCTGTCAGAGGTTTCCCTCCAGCAACTGCCTAGGTGAGGTCGAACTAGTCTGAGCATGGAAAAAAGAAATCTCACAGTCCCCTCACCTCTCTCTCCCTGTCCTAAGCAGATTCATTTTCTGGGGCCCAGTACTGTGGCCCCAGATTGCTGCCATTGGTGGTTTACTGGGAGACCGTCTTTGCAGGAATTCTCAATGATGGGGTAAGGAATTCCCATCCATCCACTGAGGCCAATTCTCCCTCTGGTGAACCAAGCTATGAGGCAGGATTTTCTTGCCAGAGGCTCAGACTGCGGTACAAAAAATATTGCTGGGCCTTTTGTCTGATCCCAGCTCCACACCATGGGCAGAGATTGAGGCTCCATCTCTCTTGCTAGCAGGTTCCCAGAGACTAGGATCTTCTTAAGGTTCAGGCCCTTGCCCTGCTAGGAAGCTTGAGGCTTTGGCAGCTCTGAAGTCTGATAGAAATCAGGGTCCTGTCCGTTACAGTTGCTCGAGCTTCAGAATCCAGTCACTGACCTCCTTTACAGCAGCTAAGTGGAGGGCTCACTTCATTGGGGAGCTCACTGGTGCCCTGAAGAACTGGACTTCCCCAGAGTCTTGCCCCTGCTTAGTTTATAATTTGAGCGACAGAACCTTGAGGCACTTGTTGTTTTGCTTGGCAATGGTTGGGGCTCTACCTTCCTCCAAAGCAATGGGTAGTGGGGCACCTTCAAATATGCAAGTGCGTGGTTTGATCACATCCTCTGGGGATAAACTAAGGAAAGCTGGATGAGATACAATGCTGGTTTCTGCTTTGCGTCTGCCCACCTTTCCCTTCCCTGTTTGCTGCGTATAAATGACTGGGGTCACACCCTGGCTGTGGTGTTTGCATACTAGGTTGCAATACTCAGCAGGTCACACAATTCTCAGTGCTCATTTGCTTTAGCTGCAGTGCTCACGGGGGGTATTGCTCACTTGGTTGTAATGTTCACACTGTCCCCAATGGTCACACACCAGTGCAAAGGCACAACACATGGGTTGGTGCCAGGGATTAGATTCAGACGCTCACAGCTGCTAGGCAGGAAACATGCTGTTGAGTCACAACCCTGGGCCCTTTCCAGTTGTGTTTTCAGGGGGTTTTGCCCAACATGTCTATTCCTCTACCTTGTGGCATGTTATTCTCCCTAAAGTAATAGATACATTCCGACAACCTGCACCTAATCAGGAAGAAAAAATACATATATACAGAACAGTTACACAGAAATCAGACTGGACTTCCAGAAAATACAGGAAAATGAAATCAAAATTCTGATTAACTCTTCCACTGTAAATGCATGTACACATAGGTAGTTGTGGTGATGGATATAGAGAGAATTCAATGTAATTGAGGGGCTTGCCTAAGGCCAAAGTTCGACATGTGGGGTCACGATCACGATCTTCCTGTTGATCATCTATTTGCTAGAGCGGGCACCAGTAATATCTCCATATGTTCTGTCTCATGCCAGTAGAGCCAGGGGCATCGGCTTGCTACAGGAACATAAAGAGCCTCAAACCATTATATTAGGTCATGGGAATGACCTAATATAATTGTTACTGGAATTTGGCATATCAAAAACAACCTGAGAAGCTTGCCAGGCTTGCCGAGCGGGAGGCAAACTCTTTTAAACACCTCCAAATAAAGCGTTTATTGATGAACTGCCGCAAGCAGCCGTGCGAGCTGGGCTGTGATGGGCTGGTCTGCTGGGTGGAGTTCTGACGAGAGGGAAGTCCAAATGTGGAAAATGGCGGCGCCCGTGGAGTGAGGGGAGGGGGTGGTCTGGCTTGTTGTGAGGCTCTGCCGAGGTGGTGGGCCAGGGCTAGAACCCGCCATGCCTCCTGACTGCCTCGTGAATGGCTGTGCACAGGGAGAGCAAGGAACAGCTCTGCCCCATGTCTGAGAGTCTCTGGACCAGCATACCTGGGCCGGATTGAGGAAAAAGCTGCTGCAGGGTGGGTGTCGGTGATCCGGGCTGTGATGGGCTGGTTGGTCTGCTGGGTGGAGTTCTGACGAGAGGGAAGTCCAAATGTGGAAAATGGCGGCGCCCGTGGAGTGAGGGGGGTAGTCTGGCTTGTTGTGAGGCTCTGCCGGTGGTGGGCCAGGGCTAGAACCCGCCATGCCTCCCGACTGCCTCGTGAATGGCTGTGCACAGGAGAGCAAGGAACAGCTCTGCCCCATGTCTGAGAGTCTCTGAGACATGTGGGGTATATGTATGAAATCATGCTTTCATTACCCACATAAGTAACAGCAACCAGAAACTCAAATTAACTAAGATGTTGTTAAAGGAAATGACCAAAAAAATAACAAGTTCATAGATTGCTAAATAGTGAAAATACAAAACAAATTAAAACTTGGGGGAAAAGTGAAAATATTAGAAATTGGGGCCAAAGTGACAGAACAACAGTAGAACACTTGACTTGCACGTGGCCAACCCAGGTTTGATCCCCAGCACCCTATATGGTCTCCGAGCCCTTCCAGGAGAGATGCCTGGGTACTGCACCAGGAGTCAGCCCTGAACACCATGGGAGTGCCCTAAAGACCAAAACTAAATAAATAAGGAAAATTATAAACAAATTCAAAAGCTTATGCTTAAATTTTTAAACTTTAAAGGAACACTTCAAAGAAGGCTAATCAAGATTAAAAAAAAAAAGAAAAACTCAAATGCATGAGACCAGAAAGAGGGAAAGAGACCACAGATGTTCATGCTGTGACTGACGACACTGTGCCCTACCATTACAACCAACAAAAAAGACCGCAGTGGAACAAATTCTCCAAACTGCTCCAAACTGACTATGATCAGAGTCAATGCTCTAAACTGACTGTTGTAAGAGTAACAATCAAAATATGATAATAGTCATAGGAGAAAATGAGTTTTTTTTTAATGACTAGTACTATACCTGCTCCAAAAGGGCACCAAGCCCATACGGTTGTATGGGTGAATTCTTTCAAGCCCTCAGAAGATTATTTTCTTATGTTATAGCAACTGATCCAGATGTCAGCAAAGGCTTTATCACTTCCCAATTAATTTTATGAGGTCAGCATAACCCAAATACTAAAACTGCTTGAAGAACAACAAACAGACCTACCAACTGAAGAAAACAGAACATTTAAACACAGGTCCCAAGACACAGTGAGGAATCCAACAGGAAAGAAGGGGAACATTTCCAAATACAAGGAGGATATTCGTCAATGTATAGTCTTGGTATCACGGAAGAACAATTTTGATCAAAGCCATGCTGGGTCCTTACCTTATTCATGAAGGAAAAGATAAAAATGTTTGGCCACATAAAAATTTGTAGTTCCTATCTGTCAAAAGCTATTAATTGGTAAAATAAAACTGACAAACTTTTGTTTACTGACAAACTGACAAAAAGAATTATGACATCAATGACAGGACCATTAACATGCATGTACATACAGAATTCTTATAAAAAATTGAGAAAATAACAAATGATGACATTGTTGTTTTAACAATGGACAAGAATATAGGCAGACTATAATAGAATAAATATGAATTATATGTTATATAAATATAAAGTAATTATTAAAATATTGTTAAATGTACATTAGTCAACATCCTCCGTTAGGAGTGTAATAAAAATTTAAGTGGACCAAAGAGATAGTACAGCAGGAACTTGGCAGGCTTGGGTTTGGCCCCTGGCACCTCATAAGGTCCCCTGGGCATGAGGAATCCCTAGAACAGAGCCAAGACTTAAACCCTGAGCACACTGAGTGTGGCCTCGAAATGAAAGAAAAATTAAATCCTCACCATTGCATTGGTGAAGGTGCCAAACAATGTATGTGTGGGAGTAATTAAACTGTTAACTATACAGTACTCTTGAAGTGCAATTTGATAAACACCAAAGGCCCTACTGTTTCAAATCCTTTGATGCAGAAATTCCATCTTGAGTATTCATCCAAAATCAAGAATCACATAAAGTTTTAACTACAAAAATATTCCGTATAAAGTTAGTGGTTGCAATATAGAAAAAGTTAAAATAGCCAACATGTTCAATGTTAACTAGTGTGACTAAGGTACAGTCATGCAATAGAAAGTGCCTTCTTTTCAAATTATATTGTGACCTGAGAGAGCTCAGTGGGCTAAGCACATGCATTATATGTGGAGGCCAAGGCTTAATCCCAGGCACCTGAGTATAGTCGGAGCCTCTCCCTGAAGCTGGGAGCTAGGGGTAGCCCCAAATATCACTGGGTATGGCCCAAAAGACTAAAATTATAAAGCTTTATTATAGAAAATATTTAATAATCAGAGTAGAAACCTATGTGAACAGATGTCACCAACCCTTTTCTACAAACCCTCCAAAGTAGGGGGAAGATACGCAGGGCTGTGGGGTGGGGGGGGGCGGGTGGGGGGGGGGAGAGAAGGGACGATTAGGAGAGGACGAGGAACCAGAGAGCAGGAAATCAAGCACTTACCTTCGATTTCTCCTCCAGGGGGGAGATTTTCGACATGCTCAAGTAGGTGGTGGCCACGATGTCATTGTGGGTGAGGCGGTCCCTGGAGCAAGAGGGCAGAGAGGGACTGAGCAAGGGTCACAAGTCCCGGGCCACCCGGAAAGAAACTGTGCATGGTCAGGAGTGGCCATCTTCACCCTGGAATTAGTGAGGCCTGGGAATCCTTGGCAATAGACCGGAAAGAAAGTGTTGCTGAGATCCAGTGTTGGCTCTGGGCAGCTAGCAGTGTCTGTGGGGTCACCTGCAGGTGAGATGCAGCAGACCAAAGGCCAGAGGATGCTCACAGAGCCAGAGCCTGAGGCAAACAGAGCAAGGCTCCGGGAGCTCAAAAAATGTCAAAGGAGGGCCATGGAGAGAGTAGAGTCCTGCCCTGGTACAATGCCTGGCACCACACGGACCCCAGCACCAAGAGGTGTAGCCTGGGGAGGCCTCCAAATGACCCTGGTGTCCCAGAACTGCAGAGCCTGAGGTACCACCTGCTCGGGCCCAACCAGTGAGCCCAATCCCTGCCCCAGTAGCTGAGAATCAGTATTTCCATGTGTGACCCTGGACCCCTGAGCACTGCTTGGGAACAACTGTCACCGCCACCCCCCAAAAAAAATAAATGAAAAGAAAGATCCAAAGAGTAAGTCAGGTGCCAGGGAAGAAATCCTGTCCAAGGCCCCTGTCTGAATGATCCAGGCCAACTCCTTTTGGTAGCGGGCTCTGCGTGTGACAAAGCACTGCTATCTTTAACTTGCAGGACCTCACTACAGTCTTGTGGAATGGTGCATTTTAATCACCCTCCCTGTGGCCCAGACAGGCTGCAGGAAAGGCCTTGCCCAGCATCAGTCTGGAAGAGAAGGACACAGGCGGCGTGAGACCCCGGGGTCCTGACTCTCGGTCCCCTGTCATGCCATGGTACTCATACCCGAGACAGGGTCTGCACCCCCTGGGAAGAAGTTGGTCCCCTTCCTGCACAGCTCAGGGTCTGCGGGAAAACTGCCCAGGAAGTCGGCCCACTGGGGACTCCCTCCACCAGCACCGTCCTGGGCAGAGCGTCCAGTCACACTGCAGCTGCCCACTTCAGTAACATCAGGGAGCAAGAACAAGCACTTAACGGTCTTCCAAGAGTCACCTGATCTTCTAAAACCACAGCAAGGCTCTGCCTGTTCGATCCTCATGTCAGCCTAGGAGGCAGGAGCCACAAGAAGCCTCAACATATAGTGACAAAACTGAAGTTCACAAATTGCACAACCTGTCTAGAGAGCAAAGCTGGGGTTGGAGGCTGGGCAGGCTGGACGTGGAACTGGAGGCTCTGTGTGTGAGCCCCACCAGCTGCTTCCTGCCTAGGCTAGACCAGAGCTCAGGCCAGTGGCTCTGCCCTCCGAGGACATTGGTAGTATCTAGAGGATTTTTGGCATGATGCAGATTAAGGGGTAAAGAGAGACCTAAACATGCACAGAGCAATATCCCAGAGGAAAGATTTTCTGATCCAACATGTCATCATGCCTACACTGAACAGGTCCACTCTGGGTCGGGTCACCCTCTCTTCCTGCAGTGCATGCTCTGGCCAAGGGACAGTGATGTCCCCAGGCCCCAGACATACATCCACACCGATATTTAATTTTTCTGAAAAGTCTCAACCCACGAGGCACCCATTCCCTCTGCACCTTCTTTCCTCCCCACGAAGTGATTCGCTTTGATTTTTATAGGTGTTCATCTAGAAAGGAGGGTGGGAGGCTTTATATTAAGAGAAATAAATTCCACTCAACTATTTAGCATTTTTCCTGGGAAATAATGTCAACAAGGACAGCAAAGGTGAAGCTTCCTTAAATATTTTATAGTGATAATATCAAGCACCAGCTATTGTAAATTTCACCACACAATCGACACAGAATTTTATGCCAATTTTTTTTTTTTGGCTAAAAAGTGGAGTGTGAAAAAAAGAAAAAAGTTAGGTGCAGCCATATGTGAAGCTTTTTATTTCAATTGTCCCATTACTACTGGGGAAAGGCTACAAGGGCGGCAGGGTTAAATGCAGTAACTGGATGCTGGTTCCTTCCTGGAGAGCAGCAGGACTCCTGACCTCTGGGCTGCTGTGAATCAGGTAAGAGGATGGGAGGAGAGGGGTTTCTTTATCAGGAGGCTTCACTTTGGGGGCTCACCTGGCAGTCCTGGGAAGCACGTGTTGCTGGAGGCCACACGGGCTCCCTCATGCAAAGCCCGCATCCCAGCCCTTTGAGCTGTCTCTCTGGCCAGATAGTTTTTACTTTTTCTTTTTTTATAAAGAGGGTTTTTGGTTTGTTTAGTCTTGAGTTTTGTTTGGGGGCCACACCCAGTCGTGCTCAGGGCTTACTCCTGGCAGTGCTTAGGGAACCAGATGTGGTGCTGGGGATCAAACCAGGGTCGGCCACATACAAGGCAAACGCTTTAACTTCTGGACTATTTTGCCAGCCCTTAAAAAGTATTTTTTGTCGAGTTGAATGGAAGTCAAAGTTACAGGGGAGGAAAAAAAAAAGCCAATATCATATTTCTAGGATTCAGGTAATAACAAAAGTCTATCTGAGTTTTCGGGAAGAAACCACTCTTCTGGGTAGGAACTTGTAGCAGCCGAGTGCTTCCTGGCCAAGAATTGGGTTTTGGGGTTTGGGGTTGCTTTTGGAAAATACAGCAAGTCTGAAAATAGACTCACAATAAAAATGCCACTTCAACCCAAAGCAGAACCAAACAGCCAGATGCCGTCATGTGTTTGGATTGTACAGTATGCTGCTGTCTCAACACAGCCCGCACTAACCCCAGGCAAGCCCCCGCACCCACCCCCAGGACCCCACCTAAGGGGCACAGACTCATGTGCACCCACACATGCACAGACCCCAACCCCCCCCCTTCAGCATAGGCACACACGCGCGCGCACGTACCATGTGCCCAGACCGAGAGTGAGCCTCATGACCTAAAGCTCAGCTCAGCTCGCCTCCAAACCGCTTCCCCCCACACATACCGGTGGTCGGCCCAGGCCTCTCCCTCCTGGCCCTGCCTGCCTTCCCCTTCCTCGCCTCTAATTCTCACAAGCTGTTTTCTTTAGGCTTGGAGAACTGGCACGCACTTTAATGGCTCTGTGGCCTGGGGGTTTTCCCTGGTCTCTCATTATCCTCCTGGCTGGGGTGCCGTGGGCTTGAGACCAAAGGAGAACACGCTGGGAACCACACAGCCAAGACTTTTTGGGGGCAGAGAAAGGGCAAGTCCCTCTTTTGGAAAGCCGGGCACAGAGTAGGTCGCAGAAAGCACACAGGGGTGCCCCTGGGGTGGCAGTGGGCACCGGGCCGGGGCAGTAAGCAGCACCTAGGGCTGAAGAACATGAGCCCGGGAGTAGCTGTGACCACTGCGCAGGGGACACGTGGAGGAAGTCACTCACCTGATCTTTGCAAACCTCCTGCTCTGTCCTCCCAAGAGCAGAGCCCTGAGCTGGAGTGCAGGAGGGATTCAAAGAACGTTAGGTTTGGTTTTACTTTTCCTTTTTGGTTTTGATTTGCGCCTCACCTGGCCACAGCAGGGCTGGAGGAGGGTCCCCCGGACCCCAATCTCCCACCTCGATGCCCCAGACTCTCACAGCGACTCCCTGAGTATGCCCCAGGGTAGAATGGAACTCACCAGTCTATGACTCGGACCCGCATCTTCTCGCACATGGAGGGGAACTGTGGAGGAAAGACGGACAATTTGAGAAAGCAAAGGTCCAGGTGACTCAGAGGGCTGGGGGCCCAGGCCCTCCTTGGGAGGAAGCCCTCCGGACGACTCACCATGGCGGGCAGCGTGATGCTCTGGTTCCACTCGCGGGTTGGCCGTCTTCTCCAGGATTTTGCTGCAGAGCTGGAAAACAGAGGACAGGCGGGTGGGTGGAGCTGGCCGGGTCCCCAGGCTGCTCCTCGTGGATGGCCACCCTGGTGCAAGGTCCCCGAGGGCATGCGGAGGGACACTGGAGGCAGGGGCCTCTGAAGAGACAGAGCTCAATGGGTCAGTCAGACGGAACCCAGCGGGGAAGGGGGAAGGGGCTGCGTGGGGTTCACCCCAATGCCCCTGCCCTTCCCCCCTCCTTGCCTGCAGCTGACTGAAAATCCCCCTCGCCATCATTCACAAGGACCCTTAATGCAAGGCTCTGAGTCAGACTGGCTTTCCCAGGGGCGCTAGAACCCGGCAGTGGCCGGGAAGCCTGCAGCCCTGGAGATGAGAGGCAGGGCTAGGGAGGGGCACTGGGCAGTCCAGGCAGGCATGAGGGAGTGGAGAATCCTCAGCACCTGCCCAGCCGCCTGCCCTAAAGTCTGCGCTTCCACACATGGAACCCTGCAGACACACAAAGGGGAACCAGACCTGAGCTCAGGGGCTGCACTGCACTCGGGGGTCCCAGGAAGGCCCCAGGGCTTTATGTTGGACCCACACAGAGGTACGATTGGGGTTTCAGGTTTCAAGAACCCTTACTTCTTCTACTCCTCTTCAAAGAGGAGGGGGCACAGGGTGATGGTTCAGAGGAAATTTTGCATGCTGGAGGCTGGGTTCAGACCCCAGCACTACATGGTCCCTGAGCAGCACCAGGAGTAATCCCTGAGCAAAACGTTGGGGTGGCCCAAACTCTTACAACAACAAAATTAATCACCAAGAGCAGAGTGTTGGCTGTGGAGCCCCACCTTCAAGCACTTTCTCATTTTGTGAACACATCAGATATCGGAGCGTTTCTGTTCATCAATGAGGGTGTAGCTTCCCGGGGGGCCAGGACTTGGGGCTCCATCCACCCTCGGTGCACCTAGTGCCACTTCCTGTCCCCACCTTGCTCTCCCCTGGGACAAGACCCACAGGAGACACTACATGAGGCTGGGGAAGGCAGTGCTGGCGCCAGCCGCTCTGTGAGCAGAGGAGGGTGAAGAGAGATGAGGGACTGACCATCAGCAGGCAGAGAGGGAGCAGGCGGGTCCGGGCTACATCCACTAAGAGTTGTGAAGCTTTCAAAAAAGATGGTGAACCTCCCTGGGAATCAGAGAACCCAGCAAACCAACGCTACCAACTCTCTTCATCAGATTCCTGAACGTCTCTGACGTGAGGTAGCAGGATGCCAGCATGGCCATCAGTCTCTGAAGTGAGGTAGCCGGACGCCAGCATGGCCATCCGTCATGCACTCTTGTCCTACAGGTGGTGAGCAGAGCAGCTCACTCCCTCCAGACCTCTAGCTGGCCTCTAGCTGGCAAAAGCGCAAATGCAAATGCCTTCTGGCCTCTCTGTTCTACAGCTAAGAGATGCTTGAACAGGTACAGGATGACTCAAGCTTATCTGAGCTTACACAGGAAATTTGTAGGGAAAAAAAGCCCATTTCTTCCCAAAGAGATGCTATGTGATAGACATATAATGGAATATCATGCAGATCTTAAAACTGATTTTGAAGACCATTTGAAAGATCTAAGGAAATGTTAGACTGTAAAAGTCGTTTGTAGAACTGAACACACACCCTCCTCATTGGACCCTCTTCAATGATGGCAGCTACTTGGTCTGTAGGTCACTGAACATGTGCACTGGAGGATACTGAGCAAAGGCTCCAGGGATACTGCCTGGCAATCCCTCAGTCTCTATCATGTTTTCATCAACTGCGACTTCTTTTTTTTTTTTTTTGTTTTCTTTTCTTTTATTTTGGGTCAACACACAGTGATGCTCAGAGGTTACTCCTGGCTTTGCACTCAGGACTTTCTCCTGGCAGTCGGCCTATGGGATGCCGGAGATCGAATATGGGTCGACCACATGCAAGGCAAATGCCCCCCCACTGTACCATCTGTCGAGCCCCTCAACTGCACCTTCTGTTTAAAGACTTGTTAAATAGCTTCGCTCATAGGTTGCTTCACATTGACCTCCCAGCCTACATCTCTATAACTCACGCCTGGAGGAAGCTCCTCTACCATCTCAGACGCATCAGAGCCTTCTCACATGAGAAGCCCTAGAGAACATTCCAGCACTACGCCTGAGGGGCGTCTTCAATAGAGAAATCACCAGCAAGAAATGCAGCGTGGCCAACACCACGCGCCTCACGAGGAAAGGGGAGGTCAGTACCTCCTAGGAGGAGCAGGCAGGAGCAGAGCACTGTGTGGACTCACTGAAGGACATGCCAGCCAACTCCCCTCTGCTTTCTCTGCACTCTCTCATATGGGCACCAAAGCACCAAAATAATCACCTGGGGTTACAAAGAGACTGTGTGGGGGCCAGCAAGTTTGCAAACAGGGAATCACTGTGGATGTAGGAAGATCAACTCTGATCTCAATCCATTTTTTTTCTGGGAAAGGAGAGAGAACCAGGAAAGGAAAGCATGCTCAAAAGAAAAGCTCAGAAATGTTTACAGGTGTGACTTATCTGTAACTCTACACTAAGACATTCAGGAGGGGCCACTGAATGTCTAAGTTAGGGAGGTAACACAGACGCTAACTAAGCTCAATAAGCAAAAACAGTAATATAGAATGCTCAGCTAGCAACAGCTTAGTAAACCCTCAGGCAAGGAACTAATGTACCCACCGTGAGACACAACAATTTTCATCAATTTTCTTTTACTTGAGTATTTTTCAATAATTGCATTAGCCATTTGGCTGCTACAAGCGATATATAATAAATTGTTTTGTGCCTGCTAAGAGTGTAAACTTGGGGAAGGTAATTGGGGAAAGGGAGACAGTGGTGGAAGAGAGGTGGAACTGGTGTTGGAATATTGAATGCCTGAAACAGATGCGTCATGAACAGCTTTGTAAACCACAGTGCTTAAATAAAGGGGGGAGAACAGACTAGTGTCCTTTAGCTAAAAAGGGGAGCAAATGTTCTTCCCGGGCAAGAATAAAAGAAAGTCACGACTTTATAGTTTATGAATGACTGTAATAGACTATGTGAATATCTCAGCCTCTGTTCTTAATGCACTTGTTAAATTTTGATGTTTCCACTATTTTTGATGGGTGCTTAATATTCTCTGTCCATTTGAACAGTGGTTTGTGATTTGGGAACCAGGGTGGGAAGTGATGTTGTTGAATAAACGGATGTAAGCCATTAATTAAAATATATGACCAGCCATTAATAAAGGACCAGCTTACTCATGGCTGCTCAGGAGACCTTGAAGTTTGGACAGTCAAAAAAAAAATAATGAAAAGAAAAAAGAAAATCGAAAGAAATTCTAATGAAAGTTCTCTCCAAAGTGGTGGTGCGGGAAGCACAGAAATGTGGCCACTTATTTTCCTGCTCCTTGATTTCCTCTGAGTTTCTTTAAATTTTGCCAAGTAAAATTTTTATCCCAACATCCAGGGGAACTATTCTACAGTCAGTGTTCTTGCCCTGCAGTATATCTCCTTTCTTCCGCCCATATCTGGAAAACACAACACACACACACACACACACACACACACACACACACACACACACACACACACACACACACACACCACACCACCACCACCACACCTGTCAACCTCTAGTGGCTCATCGGAATCCGGCAACCCACACAGCTTAGATCAGAGTGCCACCCTGCGTCCATAAAGGAAAATGCAGTGAAGCAAGGCAAGGAAAGGTGGGCAGAGAACAAAATTCTCCAGATTGAACCGTAATGAGGAAAAGAAACTCACAGGCTGAAAAGAGACGGGGAGCGAGGAGGGATGGGGAGACAGACATAAGAAATGGCAGGAAGGGTAGCAAAAAGACAGGAAAAAGGCCACAAGGAGATAATCGGGAGAGAAGGGACATGCACAGAGGCCTGAGGACCACCAGAGGAAGCCAACAGGCTCAGACTTTCCAGAGCCAACCTCTCAACTGCCTCCTTCAAGAGAAGCCACTTGCTGTAGAGGGGAAATGGGGAAATTTCAGAAGCAATGGTCTTTTTTTTTTTCTTTTTGGGTCACACCCGGCAATGCTCAGGGATTACTCCTGGCTCTGCACTCAGGAATTACTCCTGGCAGTGCTCAGGGGACCATATGGGATGCCAGGGATCAAACCCGGCCAGAACAGGCTGGCGCGTGCAAGGCAAATGCTGGACTATCGCTCCGGCCCCAGCAATGATCTTTACACAGTCCCTTGTCTTGGCCAAATCCTCAACCTCCATCTCCTCCCCAGACATCTGCATCTCCCTAGGGAAAACCCAGGCCCAGCCAAGAGCACCTCAGAGCAGAAGGCCTGGGAGCAGGTACCAGCCAGGACTCAGGAACCCAGAGCTTTAAGATTCAGCTCAAAGGCAGCCACTGGGCAGGAAGGTAGGATGCTGCTGGTTCTAACCAGCCTGTCATGTTGGGTATACGGAACAGCCATCCTAATAGAAGACTTCCCCACCTAGAAAACAGGAATAATTTATTCCAGTCCTTGGAGCCAATGTCTACAGGACTTCCCAAGCCATCCTGCCTACTTCCACATCACACAGCCCAGAGGGCAATGGATGGTCCACTGTGCACCTCTCCCCCAGGTCCCCCTGCACATGCAGCACCTCTGCTGGGAGGGGGCACTGAGGGAAGTGTGTACCCCACTCTGCCCTCCCTCCCAGCATCATGCACAGGGTCCAGCCCCTCCCACAAGCACCCCGTCCCCACACAACATACCATTTTCCCTGCAAAGCCCACTTCCAAGAAGGGATCTACCAGGTTCTTCTTGTTACTGTCAAAGCCAAATATCTGCTTCACGTTGTCCATCACGGCATCGTCCACTAGGGGAGGAAGACAAGCTGCTCACTGCCTGCTCTCCCATGCTGAAAACCTCAACTTCCCACCTGCCTGTCTCCAGGCAGTGCCGGGGGCCTGGACGCTGCACAGGTCCTTCAGTGCTGGGCTCCCAGCGCTCCACCTCCCTGCCCCCGCCCTGACAGCCTCTTCACTCTTCACTGTCCCTCTGTTCTCGAAGGCTCCAGAACTGCTCCACCAACTGAGCGCTGTCCTGTGGGTTAGAGATCCAACTGAAGGGAGGGAAATAGTGCAGGGAAGGATGAAAGTGGCCTTTCTGTTGGCACTTCCTTTGTATCTGCAGCGGGCTACCTAGAGTTTACCAAAAGCCAATTCTGTATTTTAAAGGAAATATGGGATCTGGGGATATGGCCCAGTGATCCAGAACTTCTGAGACTCTGGGCTCTATCCCCCAAACTGGGAGAAATCAAAGCTAGACTAACCAACATATTTCTGTATTATCCATATTATATACATCTGTGTATAATAATGTGTATACATACGGATATGTTAAAAACGTATGTACGCAAATGAATGAGAGGGAAAGAGGGGATAGTGGAAGAATTCTGGGGTTATACCCTCGGTATATAACCAGTATATACTGGTTAATGGCTACATGATTGCATGATTGCATGAACGCAAATTGCTGTTTACCCATAGACTTATTTCTATTTAAACAACACTGCAGAAACTGACCACAGAACTCCTACGCCACGAGCCAATGTGGCTCTTTCCTTTCCCTGGGCTCTCCCGCCCTGCTGCTGCTGCAACCCGCAATCACAGAATGCTGTTACACATGCTCTAATGACCAGTTAATAACCAATCTATACTTAGAGGTTTTCCCTGTGATTTTTGTCTGATTGCCTTTAACAACTGGGAGCATTTACTGAAGTCAGTTAGTCAAAGCAGAAATCTTCACACAACTAATTTTCTGCAAAACTTGTAAACTCAGTTATGATTGGGGAGAGAGAGAGAGAGAGAGAGAGAGAGAGAGAGAGAGAGAGAGAGAGACCTGTGACAGTTTTGCAGATTCTGCCACAGACCTTATTATACTACAAACATTCCAAACGAAAGCCTCAGACAAAACCAGAAACTCAACCAAAGCGCTGAAAGTCTTGAAGAACAACCAGGGGCTGTGGACGTGGCCCAGCAGTAGAGCTCTTGCTTTGCATGCATGAGGTCCTGGGTTCGATCCCCAGCACTTCAAGCGGGAAAAGCCCGAACTATCACATCCTAACATCCTACCAGGATGATTCAAACGTGCTGCCTGACTTACTCCCCCTCCTCTACTCTAAAATATTCAGGACGACTCTCCAGAGTCTCCCATCACATGAAGGGTCCTGCATAGGGCCAGCCTCGTGAGAAGCAGCCCTAGGGCCTGTGTGTGTGTGTGTGTGAGTGTGTGTGTGAAGTTGGGGGGGTGGGGGAGGTTCGAGCGCCGAGATACCATCATCCCAGTGTGCTAACAGCTGAGGGGCCCATTGTGTTCTCAGCGCATAGAGACCTGGAGGGAAGATTAGGACAGCGGAGCCCAGGATCTGTGTTGGCCATTTGGGGTCACATGGGCCTTCCACGCAGCAACACGACTCCCCAGCCCTGATCTCGGATTGTCCAGGAAGGAAGGAAAATCAATGCACTCCAGCCCCGAGTGCAGAAACCCAGCGAGAACCTAGGAAACGCTGCCTTAGGGCGGGGGTGGGGGGGGGGGGGGGGGGGGGGCTCCAGGCAGACTCTGATAGGAGAGCCTGGTAGACCCCTTCCCATTGTCCCGGGTGCAGGGAAGCAGGGGAGCAGGGAGCAGGGGGCCAGACCCTGCCCCCCCCCCCCACAAGGTGCTGCACTCACTCTGAGGCAGGTCCTCAGCGCGGAAGATCTTCAGGCGGAAATGCGCCCCGCGCAGGGGCCACGCCCGTGGGCCGCAGCAGGTTGCCCTCGATATCCTCCTTGTCCTCGGAGGGGTCTTTTCTCTCCAGCTACAACCGAACATGGACCCCAGGTCAGGCCCCCACGTCAGGCCCCCACGTCAGACCCCCGCCGCCCCCATGTCCCTCTCTGCCCACCAGAAACGAGGGAGGGGCCAGGGAAATAGCTCAAGCGGTAGAGCGCCTGTCTAGCACATGCAGGGGCCCAGGCTCTATCCCAGAACCCTATGGAACCCTTGGAACGGCCTGATGTGGACCCTATAAAATATATACATAACTTTTAAATAGTGCAGAAAGCACGGTCAAAAGCAGCCGTTCTCTTCCTTAAGCCACGCAGGCATTATGGTGTGGCCGCTAGGTGGCAGCGTCGTGCTAGGGCTAGGACCAGGCCACAGCGGCCCAGCCAAGGGAGCTGCAGCTCCAGGGTAAGTGACAAGAAGTCAGTCCTACTCTCCAACTCCACTGGCCGGGATGCAGATGTGATGACCGGACTGGAGCAGCCATCTTGACCCGCGAGGCAGCCACTGCCTTATGCATGAATAACAGGTCCCAGGACTCGGATTATTGGGGGAGCACTGTCCAGTCAAACCTGGATTGCCCAAGCTAGCACTAATGGGAGGATTCAACATTCATCTCCCCTCACACCTGTCACGCTGGTATGTTCGTTGCAGCAGCAGAGCCTAAACATTAATTACACCAGGGTTCAGGTAAGAGTGTGCGTGCCACGTGAATGCATGTGCATGTGTGCGAGTGTGTGCATGTAAGAGTTGTGTGCAAGTTTGTGTGTGCATATGACTGTTCATGTAAGTGCGGTGTGATTGTATACATGTATGAAAGTAAGTGTGCATGTATGAATGTGTTTACATAGGCATATGGTACATGTATGTAACAATGTGAGTGCATGTGTGTGAATATGTGTAAGTGTGAGTACATGTGAATGTGTGAGCATGAGTATGGCACCGTGTGATTGTGCACATGAAAATGTGAGTGTGTGTACATTTGCATGTTTGTGTGTAAGCATGTGCATGTATGTGAGAGTATGCATGTATGTGAGAGTGTGTGCATGTATGTGAGAGTGTGTGCATGTATGTGAGAGTGCATGTGTGTAAATGTGAGTGAGTACATGCAAATGTGTGTACATGATTGTGGTGCTGTGTGATTGGGTGCATGCAAACGTCAGTGTGCTTAAGTGTGCATGGATGTGAATGTGTGTGAGTGTGAGTATATGTGAATGTGTGTATATGAGTTTGGTGTCATGTGATCGTGTGCATGTAAATGTGAGTACATTACATATGGTGCATGAATGTGAGTCTGAGTGTCTTGACTGTGCCTGTGTGAGTGTGTGGACCTGTGCATACAAGCTCGTGTGACTGTGTGTGCAGTGTCCCCCATAAGGACTGTCAGGCTGTGTACTCACGGGCGCTTCATCTCCGGGCCCAAGTACACACAGGCTGGCTTTCAGGTAGCCTCTGGCGCCCGCAGAGAAATCGTCAGGGTCGGACAGTAGCAGCCACTTGCGGAGGTAGGCATGTCCTGGGAAAGACCAGGTCCCCTGTGCTCACACGCCAAGATCCCGGAAGGCTGCATGCAGGGGTTTCAGGCTCATCTATCCACTGGGACATGGAGGCAGACTTCCAGCATGTCTTGGGGACATGACTACTTCATATCTACTTGAGTATGCATGGGGTTAGAGAAACCTCTAACAGGCCTGGGGCCATTCCCTCTCTCAGCAAGAGGCCAGACAGGGCAGGAGCCAGGGCCTCCAGCACCCTTGCTGGGTGCCTCCCAGAGTCAGCATCCCGGCAGGGCCAACTGAGGGCCTGATTTGCCTGAGGCCATGACTGAGCAGAAGGTGAAACCTGTCCTCTCTGCACCTCTCAGCTCCACAAGTCCCAGGGAGGAAGAGTGAGAGCTCCCAGAGGGGCCCCTAGAAGCCACCAGGACCAAACTGGGAAGGGAAATGACTCACGGGGCTCCCTGTAGATGGTCCCCACGTCCACCTGAAATTTAACAGGAACAGAAATCAGACTCTTGCATGCTAAGTAGGGCACATTCATAATCCCAGAAGAACCCGAGTTTTGAGACTATCTGGGGGGCACAAAGCAGCATTTTGATGCATCTGATGAAAGTATCTAAAAAGGAAAGGAAGCACAATGGAATGGCGCACTGCGCCCCTGGCTGTAGATCTGAATGATTTTCATTCTACATTGAGGTGACCATGAGGGTCGCCATTTTCAACATTGGACTCCACCCAGCAGAAGAGCTAATCTTTCCCCATTCATCAATACATGCACGAGATGAGAGGCTACTACAAGAGTATCCCACCTGCACTGCAGAGCCTGGCGAGCTACCCGTGTCGAATTTGATATGCCGAAAGCCAGTAACAATACTAGACCTCATTCCCATGACCTCATTCCCAGGAATGGTTTGAGGCTCTTCGTGTTCCTGGAGAGAGCAGTTCCCCTTGGGCTACACTAGCATGTGACAGGACATATGGAGATGTTACTGGTGCCCGCTCGGGAAAATCAATGAACAACAGGAAGACAAGTGATACAAGTGAGGGGCCGGAGCGATAGCCCAGCGGGTAGGGCATTTGCCTTGCATGCAGCCGGCCCATGCCGGCCCGGGTTCGATCCCCGGCATCCCATATGGTCCTCCGAGCACTGCCAGGAATAATTCCTGAGTGCAGAGCCTGGAGTAAGCCCTGAGCATTGTCGGGTGTGACCCAAAAAGCAAAAAAAAAAAAAAAAAAAGTGATACAAGTGAAGTGAAGTGATTGATTTTTGCCCTCCTGTATTAATTTCCAATTATTCTAAAATCGCAAATGGGCCAGATAGATAGGCCAAAGTGTCAGAGTGCACACTTCGCATGCAGGAGGCCCAGGAGGGGTCCCCAGCACCACACAGTCCCCTCAGCACGTCTGGGAGCGACCCACAAAGCATAAAACCAGAACAAAGGCAAAAAATGTCACTTAGTAGCAGGATGTTGATGGTAGGGGAGGCAGAGGGTTGAGGGAAACTCGCACCTTCTGCTCAATTTCCCGAACATTGCTCTTAGAAAAAAACAAAGGATTTTTGTTCACAGATAACTTTTATAATGGTGAGGGGAGTAATTTTTTAACTAAATATTTGGATTCTCAGAATAAGAACATGTTTTCAACAATGGGACATTCCAAACACAGTCAAGATTCACTGGTTCAAAATGACCTGGGCTTCAGCCCACTTCAAAAAAATAAAATGCTCTTACAGGAAAATGATTGATTTCTTGGACCAGCCCTACATTATTTGGAGAGCCAGGAAGGTCTAAAGAACCCGAGCCATAAAGCCAACCCAGGTTGGACCCCTGGCATCCCATACGGTTTCTCAAGCACCACTTAATCACTTGATCACTTGAATCCCGTTATTCATCGATTTGCTCGAGCGGGCGCCAGTAACATTTCCATTGGACCCTATCACGTGCCAATGTAGCCCAATGGCATCTGGTTGATTCAGGAATATGAAGAGCCTCAAATCGTTCCTTCAGGGTCTTGAATTCTCAAGCACCACCGGGAAAAATTTCTGAGTGCAGAGCCAGAAGCAATCCCTGAGCACCGCCAGGTGCCAGGAGTAACCCCTGAGCATCTCCCAATATGACCCAAAAAGCAAAAAAATAAAATAACGAAGCTCATGCCCTGCCTCTCTGCCAGATAAGCCCTTGAATAATCCAGAAAGAACAAATTGCCGAAAGTCACGTGGAAACGGCCCTCCTGGAGGGCTCACTGCTGTGGCAGCTCCAGGCGGCTGAGGCCAACCTGGGCACTCTCCCCCTGGCCTGTCCTCAGCTCTCCGAGGTGAACTACCCACTTCTGTCTGTCCAGGACGAATGAACGGCACAGACCACCTCCCTCCCCATGGCCCCCGAACCGAGGTGGCAGGCTGTCTGAGAATGAATGAGTGAGAGAAGCTGCCGTGGGAGGAAAGAAGTTACCCGAACTCCCCATGAGAGCGTCCGTCCTGAGGGAGCGGGAGTCCACCACCTGCAAAGATAAAGAAATGCAGAGTCCCGTGATCCAGTGCGTGCTGGCCCAAACAGCGCCCAGCTCAACAGATTCTGTGTCGAGTGGCCGCCGTTCAGGGCCTGCACAGCTCCCTCTTCAGAGTCCGGCCCCAGGCCAGCCCCCCACGGAGGGTGTTACCATTCCCCTGTTCTCCAGACAAGACACAGCGCCCACACACCAGGGCTTGGATCACACCCGTTTTAAATGGCAGGACGAGGACCCACAGTTTCCTCCTGAGTCCGCACCCTTAACCACTGAACTAGACTGCCTTTCTGGGAACTTGAAGACAAAAAAAAAAAGTGCCGCCCAGCAAAGAGATCTTGGCAGAAGAACAGGGATGTGTGACATTAGGTGGGAAGTCAAGTGGCCACAGGGGGTGATCTGACCTGAGGCGCCTGGCGGGATAGCGGGCTGAGAGGCGGAGCAGGCCTGCCTGGGGACGGGCTCCTTCCCATCCGCTGCTATCACTGAGCCACAGAGCAGCACCACTGCCTTGGTCACACACACACTCACACTGACCAGGCACACACACAGAGCGCTTACACACCTGCACTGACATGCACATGCATGCATGCGGACAGACACACTGCCGTGAAGACAGAAGCACACACATGTACAGACATGCACCCATGCACTCAAGCATGCTGATCTGCAGACGTTGGATGCACAATGTGCTGTGCACGCATGATCACTGGTGTGTACAAGTGTGCTAGAATGTACAGGGCATACAGACTTGCAAGCTGGTATGCTCACACGGGCATGCAGACACACATGCTGTGTGCAGGCACATGCATGCACACACTGTACACATATACATATGTGTGCACAGACATGCACCCTCTGTACACACACCTTTATGTGTGTGCAGGCATGCACTCCGCCATGTACACATACAAATGCACTCAGGCAAGCACACACACACAAGCACAGACACACATCCAGTGTACACACACTCCAGTGTAAACACACACATATAAGCAAACACATACTCTGGGGTAAACACATACATACACACACATCAGTGTACACACATACATGCAGACACACACTCCACTGTAAACACATGCAGACACACACTCCACTGTAAACACACACAGACACACTCCGGTGTGCACACACAAACACATAGACACAGGAGCTGGTGCACACACACGATGCATGTACCCCAGTGTTGGCAACTCTGTGCGTGGACATGCCATGGGGAAGAGTACACACGCACCGTGATGAAGATGGGCTCATCAAACAGCTCTGCTGGGGAGTCAAACACGTTGAAGAAAAGAGTCTGCAAGCAAAGGTGGTGGGGGGTAGAATGAGGCCCTGCTAGACACCCCCGCAGGGGAGAGCCCCCCGCACCCACAGCTTTTGGGTCTGGCAGGGCTGGTTATTCGGGCGCTAGGAAGTGAGGGCTCTGCTCAGCCCTGCACTGAGCTTGGCTGGAACAGGCTCTGAGATGGTCCTCACCTGACTGTCGGCTTGGTGACAGGGATCATAGAGACAATGGGCTAGAGTGACCACCAGGGCTCATGGAGGACATGAGCAGTAGAGTCCAAGGCAGGAATAAGAGCTAGAGCATCTCCCCATGCCTCAGAGGTCTGCCCAGGGTCCGCACATCTCTCCACACAGAGTCACTGATACAGAAGCCAAGTGACCCCCACCAGGGAAGGCCCCGCCCAGCCCCCTCCTCCCAGCGCCCCCACCTCACTGAAGAGTGGCCTATTTCTTGGCCCCTCCCCAGCGCCCCCACCTCACTGAAGAGCGGCCTATTTCCCGGCCCCTCCCCCAGCGCCCCCACGGCCCCCCCCCACCTCACTGAAGAGTGGCCTATTTCTTGGCCCCCCTCCCCCAGCGCCCCCCTCACTGAAGAGCGGGCTATTTCCCGGCCCCTCCCCCAGCACCCCCACCTCACTGAAGAGCGGGCTATTTCCCTTGTGGATCCGGAGTCCGCTTGGTCTGCCCAGCTGCTGTGACCTTGACCACAGGCTTGATGTTCACCCCTGGTAGCTGGCGCCCCTCGATCACCTGGACCCTGATCTGAAAGACAGGAGGGGCATGAGAAGGAGGACGGGAGCAGCGGACGAGGAGGTGCCCTGCTGGCGAGGGCCTCAGAGAGAGCCCTCACTAATCAAAGTGTAATTAGGAAGAGAGCCTTGTTAGGACAGTCCAAGAAGGCCCCACCGTCCACACAGGGGCTGCCAGGGTAAAGCAGCTTCCAGGCCCAGCTTTGGTCACAAGCCCACCTTAGCCTCTGGCCCTGATGTCCTTGAGCTGCTTCAGGACACTTCCCTGAATTCCCTCCGAGGAGAAATGGACACGGAAAGTGACCCCACTTTTTCTTGATATTATCACAGGCAACATTTTCTCACACCCGAGGAATACTGGTTTTCACCATTTCTACTATGACATAAATGAAGGAATATCTGTGCTTCTAAATGTAAGCAAAATATAAAAAGAAATTTTAAAATACTGAAAGCATTTTCACAGAAAATAAAGTATTTACTAGTTCTGTAGGTGGGTCTGTGTGTCCGTGGATGGGCTTATGAGCTGTGGGTGGGTCTGTGGCTCTGTGGGTCTATGGGTGGGTCTGTTGGTCTGTGGGTCAGTGGATGTGGGTGAGTGTGTGGGTGTGTGGATATGTCTGGGGTGTATCTGTGGGTCTGTGAGGGGTCTGTGGGTGGGTCTGTGACTCTGTGGGCATGTGTGTGGGTCTGTAGGCATGTGGGTATGTCTCTGGGTGTGTCTGTGGGTGGGTCACAGGTCATTGTTCCTCACCTGGAAATCCTGTGGCTTATCTGACAGCAGCTTTCTGGGTGCAGGTGTGCTCTTCTTCCTCCTGCTCCCAGGGTAGGGAGGAGGGTGGGAAGGCGGCTTCCTGGGAGTGGCGGGCGCCCCGGGCCTGCTCCGCTCTGCTCCAGAAAAGGCTCTGTCTCATCTCCGGTGAGCCCCGGGTCCTCAGCGTCCTCCTCTCCTGTGTCTGAAAAGTGGGTACAGTGAGGCCGAGCCCCTGTGCCCTGCCTGGGGAGCCAGCACAGCCCCTAGGGCTCCCCTGCCCTTTCCATCCCCCACAGTGAGCCAAGATGGATGAAGAAAGAAGAGGAGGCGCTTCCGGCAGCGGAGACGCGGCATGAGTCCAGTTAGTGGCCAGGAAAGAGAGAGAATGGCCCCCGACTGCCAGGCCCCCAGGCCCAGCCTGAGAGAGGCCAGCGATGAGTATATATGAAACAGTTACACAGGGTCAGACCCAGCGCCTGGCCGGCGGCTCACCCGTGGGGGCCGGCCACTTCTTTCCAGAGTATCTCGTGTCCACGGTGCTGTCACTGAGCAAGGACCAAGTCTCGGCCCGGCTCTGTCCCCCCACCTGACACATAGGCAGGGCAGAGCCCAGGAGGTCAGGAAGGAACAGGGTGAGGGGGACCACGCAGTGCCCCCCCATCCCCTGCCCACCCTCCTACCCCAGCCTGGCCCAGTGTGTTGGGGACTGTCCCTCCGGCTGCCTTCACCTCCAGGAGCTGTCCGCAAGAGACCTGTCTTCTGGGACTTCCAGCCCTCCCAACCTCAATCTCCCGCTGCTGCTCCTAGTCTACACCCCAGAGCACCTCCATGTCTCACCCAGGCACTGCCGAGCCCAGGAACTGGGCCATGCTGTGGCCAGGGAGAGCTCAAGACAGAGCACAGGCTTTGTGGTCAGGAGTCCTAGGTCCAATCCCCAAACACCAGTAGCAGTGATCCAGAGCACTGAGCTGGAAGCAGGCCCCTAGGCACCACTGGTGAGGGCCCCAGAGGGCTCGGAGTTGGGATCGTCTTAAGGCACACCCCAGAGAGGGCTACGGGACTTATCACCAGGTTTGCTTCTTTCTCCCTTCACCAGGAGAGAAACTGGAATCTCGTGCCCGGGGACCAGCCCTCACCTGGCCCACATGCCAAGCCCTTGCCCCACCCAACAGGCAGGCCCACTGGTGCCTCCCACACCCCCTCTAAGCCAGGTGCCCCACACTGTGCTGATATGGGTGGAAGGGGGGGGGGTCTCTCTTGAAGAGCCTGGCAAAGGCATGAAACAAGAGCTGGGGCTGAGCTAACTCAATCTGCTCATTTCACAAGTGAGTGTTGTAGGCCCAGACAGGAACCAGGGCCAGCCCAAAGTCACACACAGCAATATGGCACCAAAGGTAAGGCTAGAACTTACATCCCCTCACTTCCACCCTGGGTTCTTGCCTGGAAACCCCATTGCTGCATTGCCAAGGCCTGGCAGGGGTGGGACAGGGAATCACGGCTTCAGGGCCTCTACCCCAGACAGACGTGCCCTCTAGCACACCTGCCCCACCCTGGCCTGGACTGGGAAGGGTCAGTCCTCACATGAACCCTGGCAGCAGCCCTCAGCCCTCCCTGCCCACATCCCCTGCGGTCTGGGCAGCGGGCCGGCTGCGCACTCACTGTGGCCTCCCTGGTGCGGGCTTCTCCCCCCCACCCCACCAGCTCCTCACCGGCCATCATGTCCAGGTCAGGCAGGGTAGGGGAAGGTTCCAGAGACGCTGCCGGGGAATGGGGGCACGGCTCCCGGGAGGGGTGTATAGGACACCTGCAGAACCAGTGAGGCCTGGAAGAGACAGGGAACAGGCAGGTGGGCTGGCCTCTCACCCCACCACACTGTGCTTCCTCTTCTCCCTTCCTAGGGCAAGAGCTGGGACCAGGCTCAGGCTGTCAGACTCAGCACAGCCAGATGGATGAGGGCACGGACATATCTGTGCATGGATCACTCCTGAGTCCGAACTCTGGCACCAAGAGGGTCCCTGAGCATCACTGGGTGTAGCCCGGAGGCCCCCAGCATCACTGCATCCTCAGGCCCTGACACTGAGTAGCTGATCATTGGCAGAGCATCTCCGGGAGTGGCCAACAGGCCTCTTGAGTATCCCACCAAAAATATCTGAACTAGGTACCACCCCTCAGCAGCTGCGGAACACTGAGCAGAATCTGTCCCTTCTCTGTGCCCCAATCAACAGGTGTGGGCCCAGTCTTCTCTGGGAGCAGTGTAGACATAAGCTCTCCCAGGCTCTGGGAGGCGTGGATGGGCTGACGAGACAGGTCAGTGGCTCCAGTAAGGGTGGTGTCACGACAGAGGCTCAGTGAGAGCATAGGTGGAGGCACGGGCTGCAGTGGAGCTTGGGGTGGTACCTACGGCCCCGACTGTGTGACTGAGCTCTGCAAATCTCGGGCCTGCTGTGGCGAGAGGCATGAGCAAGCGTACCATGGTCCATGCACCCGCACCCCTAAGAACGGACCAGCACTGGGACCACCCTGGCATGGACTTTCAGCCTGTCCCTTTTCAGAAGAAGGGCCTGTGACCACTGCTCAGCCAAAGACACACACACACACACACGTATGTACATACACAGCTATGCACATATATAGACATAGGTATACATATGCACACAAACATACACCCGTATACAGGCATGCATGCATGTACATATACATACTCACACAAATACACATATAAACATGCACAGACATGCATGCATGTATGCATATGTACACAAACACACATGCATATACATATAGACATGCAAACAGGCACACACGTACACATGCATATACATATACACAAAACTAAACATGCACATGTATATACATATAGACATGCATGCATGTACACACACATATACACAAATATACACATACATGTACACACACACACAAAGCTGTTTCTCCAGAGACAGTCCAGTCTTCTGCTCAGGCTCAGATAACTCCAGGGGTCTCAGGGTCCCTCTCCTCCTGACCCCAGCTCCCTGTAGCTTCCCCAGGCGGACTAGGCAAGTCTGGTCCCCCCTATTCACAAGGACAGGGCAAAGTGCCTTCAGCGCTCCCCACCAGCCCTGAACCAACCATGCACTGTTCCAGGACCCAGAGGCTGGATACGGCTGGACCAGGACAGCCCCCATCCCCTACCCCTTGCGGCCACCAGACCCATGGCCCTGAGCATCCCGCCTGGCACCACAGGTCCAGCAGGCCCTCCGGGGCAGGCTTCATATTGCTCAGTCTAATCAAGCCTGCACCTAAGAACATTTGGGAGACGCAAACACTTTTGTGAATGCACAACTTTTTTAATGGCTACAGTTGCATCACTGCTCACATTTGACACACTTCTCAGCACAGCTGTATATCAGATACCTTTCTTTTACTCCAGGCTTTGATTGTAAAATTGTTCTTGCTATTTAAAATAAGTGCTATAAAGCCACCAGCTATGGGATAGCCTCATGGCTATTGTAGCATGAAGTCCTAGGCCCCTAGGAGCAAGACCTGAGATGGAAGAGTCGGGATGTTTTGGATATGAGGCTTGAATCCTCCAGTAGAGGCCTAAACAGGGGCGACCAGGGCAAGAAAAGCTGGGCCAGTAGGAAGGTGGGACTCTGACCACTGAGGAAGGAGGACAGGAAGGCAAAGAGACAGACTGTTTCAGTACTGTGTAGGGGTGGTGCCTGGCCCACCTTGCAGGTTCCTGACCCACCTCTAGGTGTCGCCCTTGAAGGACCAGGGCTAGTAAAGTGAGTGAGGGTGAGGAGTACCTGGAATCTGGCTTTCACTATGATGCTGTTCCAAGACTAAACTGGTTTTGAAGGCTGTGTTGCAGTTATGTAGTAAAAATTCTCTAATCACAAATAAAACTACTAAATTTAGGGTGGTTGGACATGGATTTGATAATTTGATCTGAAACGATGAAGGAAAAAAAATGCTCTTCATACTTGCTGCTTTTCTCTAAATCTTACATTAAGTTGAAATTTTTTCTTTTAAAATGTTAATCTTGGGGCCGGGCGATAGCCCAGCGGGTAGAGCTTTTGCCTTGCACGCGGCCAGCCTGCGCCAGCCCGGGTTCAATCCCTGGCATCCCATATGGTCCCCTGGGCACCGCCAGGAGTAATTCCTGAGTGCAGAGCCAGGAGTAACCCCTGAGTGTCGCCGTGTGTGACCCAAAAAAGCAAAAAAATGAAAATAAGTTAAAAAATAAAATAAAATGTTAATCTAAGAATCATGCTTCTGCTACAACCAAAGGCATCTCATGAGTCCTATGAGTGACAGGACGTCTCCACCCAAGCTCCGCCCTCCGGAAGTACTATAAAACCACCAGCCAAATCGGTCCTAGGCCCTGGGCAAAGTAAAAGTAGGAGTCTCTCATTCAGAAAGTAATTTTTTTTTGCATATTTCAGTTCCAGGGATCAAGCCCAGAACCTAACAAACGCAAACCATGAGCTACGTATCCCTGACCCCCACTTGTTCCAAAATTATTAAGGATTTCGAGATGGTTGAAGCAGAGAATCAGCAAGTAGGAACCAAATACAATGAGGCTATGTCTCACTGGGCTCAGCCCGAGCTGGGCCTGCAGCGTAGATACAGACTTGGGGGGACCCCCTGACACAGGTGGCCTGACCTATCACTCACTCTCCCCACAAACACAGACCATGCACCTGTTAGGGGTGAAGGCCTATAGGATACCTGATTACTGACATAAATAAAGCAAAGGCTCCTGCGCAGAGCAGTCAACACCTGAGCAGAGCCCAGAGATGCAGCAATAACAGACAGGACAAACAAAACTTAGAGCACTTGTCGCAAGGAAAGAACAAGAAAGAGACAGCACCGGAGTTCAGGCGCACTCAGCAGACCCCAGCTCCAGCCCAGGCACCACATGAGGTCCCCTGAGCACAGAGCTAGGAGTGAGCAGAGCAGGCAGCGCCTCCCTGAGATGTGAGGGAGCAACAGCAGATTGCACAGAACTGGGACCAGGTGTCTGTCTGCATACCAACTCTGGTGCTCTCCACCTCAGTGTCAAAACCATCCTCTGTAAGATCCCCACGGAATGTTCCAGAGTGCTGAGAGGACTTAATGACCATGGGGACCACTAAGAGACCAGCAGTGGGTTGGGAGTGATGGGCTCTGAGTAGGGCAGTGAGCAGGGTCAGTCTCCCGTGAGCCTGGAGTGGGAAAGGAATAGATTCTCGGGAGAACATTCCAGCACTCCAAGGGTGGGAATGAGGAAGCCATACAGGAAGTCCAGCTGGGAGGGCGGGCACATGTTTCACTGAACACAGACTCGCCTGGGACCGAGTTGCATCTTACTCTGGGCTCAAAAGCCAGTTGTGCTCCTTCTCAAAGCTAGTCCTAGTCCTGGACTGGTCAGCCAAGCCAGGCAAGAGCCCAATTCCCCCCCCCCCCCTCTCTCTCTCTCTCTCTCTCTCTCTCTCTCTCTCTCTCTCTCTCTCTCTCTCTCTCTCTCTCTCTCTCTCTCTCTCTCTCTCTCTCTCTCTCTCTCACACACACACACACACACACACACACTTCTGGGGAGGAAGTATTCCCAAATCGATAAGTGGATCTGGGAGGTGGGGTGCCCTGAGGGAAGGCCAGGCACTTAACTGATCAGGAAGAACCCCACAGCTAAGGAAGAACTTAGCTCACTAAAAATAACAGGAGGCCAGAGATGAGGACTGGGAATTGTCTGTGAGGACTGGGAGGCCCTGGGCAGGCCGGGGTTAGGAGCAGGGAGGACAATGGAGGAGAGGAAGGGGGCAGGGGAGCCGGTTGTTCCTCTGTCATCTGTGGCCCAGATGACTCAGAATTCCGATTCTGGAGCAGGGGCTGCTGGGGAGATGTGGCCAGTCACAACCAAAGCTTCCTGGTCACGCACAACCAAAGAACCACTGACCCCAGCGGAGCCGGTGCCGGGGTGAAAGGGCCGAGACCCAGGTGCACTCACCCCTGTGGGTTGCTTCTTCGTGTCGAGCAGGGGGCATTGAAGCTGGCCGACAGACTGGGAGTGGCAAGGACCTCCCTGAGGGGCACCTTGGCCGCCCAGAAACCTGCAAGGAGAGAATGTGGGGATGTATGAGACCAGCCCAGCGTGCCCGTTCTCCACAGCGACCGCACACACACGTGCTGCAAACAAGGCAATCTGCTGAGAACGGCAGCCACGCCAGAACTCAAGGCTCCCTGGTACCCTGAGCACCGTCGCTGGGACACAGGGCCACTGCAGGAGAGGGCTAAGAGCCACCTTCCCATCGCCAAAGCCAACCTTGACCACTCTGTGCCCCCCGCACCAAAGACACCCAGCCTTTCCACTCACTCCTCCCACAAAAGCGAGATTTTGCCCACCAGGATCCTGCACTCTGTATGTATTTCCCAGGGTTGAGCAAGCAACTATCATAAATGAAAACTCAAGAGTTTTCCCTGCCTTCAAAGACAAAGAAATAGGGCAGGGAGAGACGCACCCATGGGCAAGGCCCCTCAGCGCACAGCGAGAAGGGACCAAGAAAGGGATAGGTCTCAGGAAGAGCGGGTCACAGATTGAGAGAGCCCAAGACAAAGGCCGTTTGACTTCAGCCACGACACAGAGAAAGAGACCAGGATTCAGGTATGTGCCTCATATGCAGTTGACCCCCGTTCAGTCCCTGGCACCCCATCGGGTTCCCTGAGCACTTGAACACAGCCAGAGGTAAGCTCTGAGCACTGTCAGGTGTGGCCCAAACCCACCCACCCCCCCATACACACACACACACTCAAAAAGTGTGAATTTGACTTCCTGGGGTCACAGGTGATGGGGGGTGGCTGAGGCCTGTGTCCCAGGCTCTGCATTCAACTCTGCACTCCACACTGACCGGGCAGCAAGCACTGGTGGGTCTCAGCTCTGCTCTTGAGTTCTGTCCATGTGCACAAGCAGTGCACTGTCCCTAGGAGTCCTCCAGTCCCGGGCTCCGGAGCAGCTGGCCCAGTAGGAGTTTTACAGCTATATGCAACAAAACTTTTACTTGGCCCCACAGCTGATACAGCTAATACAGTAGAAACTAGTAGTGAAGTAACGCCCGTAACATACTATAAATTCTTTTCAACTAAAAAACTGGAAAACAAATGTTGGTGAGGATGTGGAGAAACTGAACCTAATGAACTACTGTTCAAATGAAAATGGCATGGTCACTAATGACAATGGTGATTATACAGGATGTGGTGAGTTACTATGGACAATGGTAGTTATATGGGATGTAGTATAGTTACTATGTACAGTGGTGGCTATATGGGATGTGGTGCAGTTACTATGGACGACAGTGACTATATGGGATGTGGTGCAGTTACTATGGACAATAGTGGGCATATGGGATGTGGTGCAGTTACTATGGACAATAGTGGGCATATGGGACGTGGTGCAAGTTTCCTAAATTTCTTTAAAGAAAGGGTTTGCAATACAGACACTGACAGTTATCAAATATTTCCCTTTATTTATTCTCAACACTCAGTGCCTGTCCAAAAGTGATCATTTCCAACTATTATGATCATACTGGTCCCTTCTCTATCCTAACTGCCCTTCCTCACATACTTGTGGCAAGCTTCCAACAATTGACCAGTCCTCCTGGACCCTGTTATTCCTGGTCTTAGATATTATGATATTGCAAACCATAATGCCCAAAAAGGAAAGGCGGGGAGAAAGAGAGAGAGAGAAGAGAAGAAAAATGTCAGCCATGAGGGGGGTGGGGGAGGGAAATAGGGGATGTGGAGACACTGGTGGTAGGAAATGTATACTATGTACATCGGTGAAGGGATAGGATGGGTGTTAGAACAGTATATGACTAAAGCCCAATCACGAACAAATTTTCAACTGTTTATCTCACTGTGATACAATTAATAAGTATGTTTTGATAAAAAGTATTTTAAAAAGCTGAGTTAAAGTTCTTAAAATTAAAAATGAGGGGCCGGAACGATAGTCCAGCGGGTAGGGCGTTTGCCTTGCATGCTGCCAGTCCATGCTGGCCAGGGTTCGATCCCGGCATCCCACATGGTCCCCCGCACCGCCAGGAGTAATTCCTGAGTGCAGAGCCAGGAGAAACCCCTGAGCATCACCGGGTATGGCCCAAAAAAGCAAAAAAAAAGAAAGAAAAAAAAACAAAAGGAAAGAAAGAAGAACATAATAGAAAGGAAGAGAAAAGAAAGAGTTAAGGGGACTGAGGGATAGCTCAAAGGGTCGCGTGTGCTGCATGCAGGAGGTCGGGGCTGGATTCCCAGTACCACAAGTTCCCCAGCACCACTGGGAGTGATCCCAGGCACAGAGCCAGGAGTGTGCCCACTCCCAACCCCTTCAAAAACAAAGATAAAAGAAAGGGTTGCAGGGAGAGACTTTCTCTAATCCTCATTCCAGTTCCAAAGGCCTTCTGAAGTCAGAGGCCATGCTGCTAACCTGGGACTGGGGTCTTCCTTCCTAGCACAGGCCAGACCTGTGCCATGGGTCGCTCGGTGCCCGCAACCCAGGGCAGCACTAGGTCAGTCTTGCCAGGAAAAACAGCTGTCCTCAGGAGAGGACACTGAATCACACTAGTATCAGCATCAGCTACCCCGGAAGGAAACTGAGGCAGACAGATGAGGCCCAGGATTCCCCATGGGGACTCCTAGGTGGTCAGTCTGGAGAAACAGAAGGTTGGCTATGTCCAGCTTGGGGGACCTGGGGGTCTGGAGGCAATGGCCTGGTTGAGGCCAGAGGGCGCAGAGAAAAGCCCAGCTCCTCTGCTCCCTCTGGGCAGCCTGCCCTCCTGTCTCCACCCAGGAGAATTCCCGGAAGTGGGGCGGGGAACAATGAGAGGAAATGCAAAAGGAAGCTCGGCCCCCACCCCTGCCAGCCCCACACCTCCCTGTGCACAGGCCTGCCCGGCCTAGAGGGATTGCTTGTTATTTCCTCCCACAATCCCTTCTCTTAGATTCCCCACTCCTGGCTTTGGGCCAGTCCCTCTCAGGAGCTAAGTGGCTCCTCCAATCTCTGCTTCCCTGGGAGAAAAGGCTGGAGACTGCCCAGCAGCTGCCCCCAGAAAGGCAGGAGGACAGAGTCCCCTGGACCGGGCGGCAAGAAGCATCATAGCAGAAGACCCCCCTGTGGCCACTCTTCATTCCTGGAGCATGGGGGACTCTTGGCTTCATTCACAGGGCCGGACCCCAGAGGGGAAATCCCCCCCAGAGATCAAGACTGACTCATGGGTCAAGCACCTGCGCAAGTCCTGGCACCTTATGCTCCCACGAGAACCCCCGGGTGTGGCCCTGAAGGTCTTTGTGAGCCCCCAACACCTGGGCTCAGGGCACCGCTGTGTTCCGTAGCCCGGTCGCTGGTCACGCATCAGCTGGCCATGTATCTCTGGAAGAGGGCTCCAGACACCCCGAGCACTGCTTAGGAGGTCCCAGGAAAGGCTGATGCCGGCACCAGAGCCACTCCAAGGATGCCAAGGGCTGCTGTGGGTTCAGGGACACCAAACAGGAGCTGTAAGTGGCAGTCAGGACTCAGTTGGGTTAGGTAAGGTCAGGAGGAGGCTGGGGGAGGAGAAGGGGACAGTGCAGAGCATGAGAAGCGCTATGGAGTGACAGGAATCCCGAAGGGCCCGGCCCGCTCCCCGCCATCATCCTCTCAGCCCACTCATGGAAAAATGCTGTAAGAACGCACAGCCCTGCTGTCCTCTGAGCCACTGGAATGTGGGGCAGTGTGGGCACTGAAAGAGCGGCTGTCATCCCAACACTGAAGAAGTCAGGACTCAGCAGGGGAGGGAGGGAGGGAGGCGCAATGCCACTAACTCACTGGCTGGGAGGGTCCCCTGTGGATAAACCCTGTCCCCAAGTTCACTGTCCACAGAGCAGCTCCCTGACCAGTACCGAGGGCAGCTCCAATCTGAAGCTTAGTGGGCAAATATGCTCAAATCAACTGAGCATGTTTTTAATGAAGCATGAAGAAGACAGCTGGGCAATTTGATTGGATAAAGTCCGACCATTCTATGTGAATCGCTGTTTGGGGAGGGCAGGAGCGATAGTAGAGCGGGGAGGGCATTCGTGTTACACAAGGCCAACCTGGGTTCAATTCCTAGCATGCCATATGGTCCTCCAAGCACCACCAGGAGTAATTCCTGAGTGCAGAGCCAGGATTAACCCCTGAACACTGCCAGGTGTGACCTCAAAAAGCAAAAATAAATAAATAAATTGCTGTTTGAAGGAGTCAAACCAAGGCTCCTTCAAATTGAAGGAGTTTGGGGACCGGAGCGATAGCCCAGCAGGTAGGGCGTTTGCCTTGCATGCAGCTGGCCCATACCAGCCCGGGTTCAATCCCCGGCATCCCATATGGTCCTCGAGCACCACCAGGAGTAATTCCTGAGTGCAGAGAAACCCCTGAGCATTGCCGGGTATGACCCAAAAGAAAAAAAAAAAAAAAAAAAAAACTGAAGGAATTTGGAAGAGTTTGCAAACCATCCAGTTTGCAACTGGATGGTTCCCAGTTGCGAACGGTCAGAGATGGAGTCATCAGGTCACTTGAGCACACCATCACACAGCAGAACGGGGCCATCAGGTCACCTGTGCACACCATCAATAGCAGAACAGGGCCATCAAGTCAACCCTGCACACTATCACATAGCAGAACAACTATCACACAGCAAAACAGAGCCATCAGATCACCCGTGCACACCATCACACAACAGAACAGGGCTATCATGTCACCCATGCATGCCATCACACAGCAGAACGGGCCAACAGGTCAACTGTGCACACCATCAATAGTAGAACAGGGCCATCAGATCACCTGTGCACACCATCACACAGAAGAATGGAGCCATCAGTTCACCTGTGCACACCATCACACAGAAGAATGGAGCCATCAGTTCACCCGCACACCATCACACAGCAGAACAGGGCCATCAAGTCACCTGTGCACACTATCACACAGCAAAACGCGGCATCATGTCACCATCACACCATCACACAGCAGAACACTGTAGGGACGACGCTGATGTGAGGAAGTGAAAAAAATAAGCGCAAAATTTAAAAAAAAGCCTCCTGCTGTGGGAAACAGAGAACAGTCTTGCTCTTAGGTGGTGATAATGCATAAGCTAACTCCAGGAATGGTAAACAGGGCCAAGAGCTGTCCACTTTTGACTACCCCTGTCCTACATTTTTTAACATTACTGTGAATCTCTGGGCTCTTTCTGATATACAGGAAGCTAACAAGTTCCCCAAAACCATAAAATTCTTCCTCAGAGCTTAGCTCACTGGAAGACTAAGATGATTGGCAATACCTAAAGCAAATGGCCAGACGTAAGAAATCCAAAGAGCCCAATTTTCATTGAAAAGGGCTACAGAAAATATCCTTATCTTTAACTTCCCTGCATTATCTGTAACACAAAGACCCAGTTTTCCTACAAACAACCCCACAAAAAAATAGATGCCTCCTAAATTTAAAAAAAAAATGTGTGCAAGCCATAGAGCCCTAGCTCTGTTCTAAGTCTCTTGCACCATTCCCAGGGTTCTCTGATGTATAATCACTATATAAGAACCACACTGTTCTTTTTTCCAACAGATGAAATTGTTGCATTAAAACATGGCAGGAAAGTCCTTTAAAGTCATATTGAAGCAAGCAGGGAGAGAGGTGGGAAGGGGTGGGTAGGGGGTGGCTAATGATGAATTCTTAGGATATAATAAAAGCCAGAATGGATTTAAGGAAGTTATTCTGTCACTAGCCCTAAAACAGTCAAAAGTATTATTGCTGGACCCACTTTTGTGGATACAAGAACTGAGGCCTGATAAGATTCTAACTGGCGCCAGTGCTGGCTTAAGAAGAGCCTGGATCCCTGCAGGAGAGAATCTCTCACAGAGACTGCTGTGATAAGGACACGAAAGAGGACCACCAAAAGTTCAAAGCTCTTCCTTTATGACAATGCCCTGATAACTCAGGTCCACGGAAAACCAAGAGCCAAGGTAACCTGGAGAATATCCACATAAGTCAGTCCTAAAAGCTCTCTGCCTCTGGAGAAGCCCATGTTCTTTCTTGAATGAATGCTCTCTCTCTCTCTCGCGCTCTCTCTCTCTCTCTCTCTCTCTCTCTCTCTCTCTCCACCATTGTTTTTTGGGGGGAAGGCAGTATCATAACTGGCAATGTTCAGGGGTTACTCCTGGCTCTGCACTCAGGAATCTCCCAGTGGTGCTCAGGAAAGCATATGGGATGCCGGGATGGAATCCCAGTCAGTCACATGCAAGGCAAGTCCCCAACCCCACTGTACTATCTCTCCTGCCCCACATCCCGCTTCTTGCCCCTTCAATGCCCCTCTGCTCTCTCTTGCCTTCCTCATGATCTCTAAATAAAACTGCTTTACTTCAGTACTTGTCTCCTCCAGAAATTCATTTCTGTGAGGGAATGTGACAGACCCAAGAAGCCAGATAAGATTTAGGTCTGACTTTCCTTTCTGCAGCGAGCAATTCCCTCACCCCAGCCTGGGTCCACGGCTCCCAAGTAATGGAGGAGGAGTGCAGAGATCATCGCCCATGCCTGCAGAACGACGGGTCTCCAGGCGCAGCTGGCAGCTGCCTCGTGCACGGGGCTGCTGAGGCCGGAGGTCTGTACCATGCAGGGGCTCATTGCAAACCTTTGTTTCCTTTTTGGGTCACACTCAGCAATGCTCAGGGGTTACTCCTGGCTCTGCAAGCAGGAATTACTCCTATGCTCAAGGGACCCTAAGGGATGCCAGGGATGGAACCTAGGTTGGCTGCATGCAAGGCAAAACCCTCCCTACTGCACTATCGCTCCAGCCCCTCATCACAAACCCTTTTCAGTCCTTGAGTTTCCAGACACTTCCCAGGTGACCAAGGTGGACAGAGGGAAGCAACTCCCCTTCTCCAGGCTCCGTCTCTCCCTTCTCCCCACTGGACATAAGCCACCAGCAAACATATCATTTGGGTTCAGGAATGAGACTCAGTGGTAGAGCATGATGAGGGCATGAGTTAATTCCTGGTACCTCAGCAAGTGTGACCCAGGGAAGCCCCAAGAGCAAAGGGGAGGGAGCTCTCATGCGGCTTCCACAAAACACAGCTACCGTGCTCACAGAACTGTGTCCAACACAGCCTCTCCCGAGGGTGTGTGAACCAGACACATGTCACCGGCTTTATATACACTTTATTTGGTTGTGTTTTACTTTGTGGGGAGGGATGCTGGTCCACACCCTGCTGTGCTCAGGGGCTGTGAGTCTTGCTCTGTGCTCAGGAGTGACCTTTAACAATAGGTACAGGGAACCATGTTTTATTTTATTTGTTTGGTAGTTTTCAATTTTTTGGACCACACTGGTGGCGCTCAGGGCTTCCTCCAGGCTCTGTGCTCAGGAATCACTCCTGGTGGGCTCAAGGAATCACTCTTGGCAGGTCCAGGATGCTAGAGATTGAAACCAGGCCGACAGTGTGCACGGCAAGCATCCTGCCCACTGCGCTAAGTCTCCAGTCCCTTTCCACAACCTTCAAACAAAGGTTGGCTTTGCTGTTTTCCTATACGTTCTTCTCACAATCTGCTCAATGAAAATAGGAATCAGGAACAGAGAATATACTCATGGTCCCCAAACAACCAAACTTTGTCAGATGGTGCCAAAACCCAGCGGGGTGAGAAACCAGTAGAAATTAAGGTTGGTTACTTCTCTGGCCTCCATACAAGACCATCTTCTGTCAACCATCACGCCACAGGGTCAGCAACAGATCTCTGCCAGACCTCAGGGGAAACACGATGAACACAAGCCTCTGGGTTAGACCCTGCCTTGGGGAGCTGAAAGGGACAGTGAAGACACGATCTGCTTCACTTACACAATCAGATTAGGGAAAAGCAGAACCCACTAAAGTACAGCAACCTCCTTCCATCTACCAAAGTTGTATTGTGATTGTGCTAAAAAAAACTCTCTATTGGGGTTGGAGACATAGTATAGGGGTTGAGACACTTGCCTTGCAGGCATCCAACCCCATCTGATCCCTGGCACCACAAACGGTCCCCCAAACTCCTCCAACCGCTGGACTAGAGCCATTACCAACTGGATCCCATGGGACATCAAAAGATCACGTGGCCGCCCACCTACAAGATGGTCAGACTTCTTCGTCAAGAACCTGAACAAACGGTTTGAGGCTCTTCGTATTCCTTAAGCAACCAGATGCCATTGGGCTACACTGACACGTGATAGGGTCAAATGGAAATGTTACTGGTGCCCGCTTGAGCAAATCGATGAACAATTTTCTAGTGATCTAGTGATAATTCAATAATAAATAAATATATATTAAATTTATAAATATTTCTCTTTATAAATATTTATTTATTTATAAATAATTTATAAAATTTTATAAATAATTTATAGAAATTTATTAATAATTGTATAAATATTTATTAAAGTGATACTAGGAAGGCTTTTCTTTCTTTTTTTTTTTCGCTTTTTTTGGGTCATACCCAGCAATGCTCAGGGTTTCTCCTGGCTCTGCACTCAGGAATTACTCCTGGCGGTGCTTGGGGGACCATATGAGATGCCGGGGATCGAACCCGGGCCGGCACAGGCTGGCCACATGTAAGGCAAACGCCCTACCCGCTGGGCTATCGCTCCAGCCCCAAGGCTTTTCTTTTTTTTTTTTTCCTAAATTCACACCCAGTGGTATTCCAGGTACTATATGGTACCAGAGTTCCAATCCGGGGCTCCCACATGCAAAACACCTCTGAGCATCTCTCTGGTTCTCATTCCTTACCTACCCAGGGCAGCTCAGTGATAGGGTACCTGCCATGCAGACATGAGACCATGAGCTCTACCCCTGGCACTACCCACATGCCCAGTGCAGTCCCAGGGTTGTCTGGAGTCCCTATACCACAACCAAAGTATGAACCTCCACTACAACACAAGTGTGCGACCCATCAGCCCCTCAACCAAGAAAGTTTTTGGGCACTGTAACAAGGCAGGTCATGGCAAAAGCAAAGGGAAGTAGAGGGGGAAATTTGGGGCTGTTTTTTTATTGGGGGGCATTTTGATTTGTTTCTGTCCATGTGGAATAAGGCTTATTCCCGGCTCTGCACTGAAAGATCATTCCTGGGGGGCTCAGGAACCATATGGGGTGCTGAAGACCAAACCCAGGTTACATGGAAGGCAAACACCCTACCCCACTATAGTGTCGTTCTTGCACTGGAAATTTTTAGGTTTAAATTAATAAATGAGGGGCTGGAGCGATAGTCCAATGGGTAGGGTGCTTGCCTAGCATACAGCCGACCCGGGTTCGATCCCCAGCATCCCAGATGGTCCCCCGAGCACCACCAGGAGTGATTCCTGAGTGCAGAGCCAGGAGTAACCCCTGAGCATTGCTGGGTGTGACCCAAAAAGCCAAAAAAAAAAAAGAAAGAAAAGAGAGAGAGAGACAGAGAGAGAAAGGGAGCGAAAGGAAAAAATGCCTGCTATATAGCTGGGAGAGAGGGAATGTGGGGACATTGGTGGTGGGAATGGGGCACTGGTGAAGGGATGGGTGCTGGCACAATATATGACTGAAACCCAATTATGAACATCTTTGTAATGTTGTTCTCACGGTGGTATAATAAAATTTTTTTTTAAAAAAGAACCCCGGTGAAGAGACACAAGTAGCTGAGCCCCTCCAGCCTCAGCCATGTGTGCCTGGTGCAGTTTGGGACAGAGGAGCGTTTCCCACCCCCAGAGCCTGTCTGGCCTCTAGCAGTCTTCCTGCCAAAATCTGATCCTTCAGGGGCTGCCCCGGGGAACTCTAGTTTTCCACTTCAATCCAGAGACAGACAAAAGAAAAACTATTCTGAAACCAGGCATGTGCTGGATAGAATCCAGGGCAAAATACGGTTACAAAAATCCTTGGCAGATCAGGATATGTCAAAAGTTCTGTGTGTTGAGAACAATAGGAGGGTGAACTGTAGGTACTTCCCGCCTCCAAACAGCCGCTCAAGTACTTCAGAACTTAGAGGCCTGCAGCCAACCAGCACATGCCACTTGGGCTCACTCTCCCCCGACTCTTAGCAATAGCAAAGCCCCCGTCCAATTCCGCACCGCTGTTCCTTAAAACTGTGTGCACAGTGGGGCTAGCTTCAGTCTGTGTGGGAATGAAACTGGCAGTTAACAACTGGCAGTTGACAAGTAGAAAGAAATACCCGGCCCACAGGAACAGACTGAGGGAATAGTCCTCCCCAACCCTCAATATGCAAACTACTATGAATGAGTAGGAAAAGGACAGCAAACTCCATATACAGGGAGAGATGCCAGGAGATGAAGCAAAGGAGGCAGAACACACGCTCTGCAAGTGGGAGCTTCAGGTTTGATCCCTTGGCACCACATTGTCCCCTGAGCACTGCAGGCAGTGAGCCCTGAGCACACACACACCAGTGTGCTCCCTCCCAAGCAAACTTATAGGGAGAAGCAAATGACAAAAGAACTAGAAATAGACCATTCGCACATAGAAAGATGACCAACTTCAGAAGGGTCAAGAACACACACATTACAAGGGACCTTTTCCTCTCAAGACACTAGCCAAAAATCAAATGTTGCCAGGCACATTATTGAGAAGAACCTAATAAAACATTATTACATTCATATACTTCTTTGATCCAGTGAGCCCATGGGAGATATTATAGAGGGTAGGACACTTGCCTTGCATATAGCTGATCTGGGTTTGATCCGTGGCACCCCATATACTCCCCTGAGCCTGCCATGAGTCTGGTCCCTGAACCAGGAGTAAGCCCTAAGAACTGCTGGGTGTGGCCCAACACACACACACACACACACACACACACACAAATATACACACGAGCATATAGTGACCCAGGGATGAGGTTCAGTAATGAAGTTTCACTTTCAATCCCAGCATGACCCAAACACAATTCTAATCACTCACAGCTGGGGATCCCGGAGCCACATCAAAGTGTGTGTGAACCCTGTTTACCGCAGAAACAGCAATTAAAGGGAAAGCAGAGGGGGCAGATGCTTATATTTTACATGCTTCTGCATCTTTGAACAACAGGGGTTTGCACATATGGCTGCACTGTGTTTGTGCACAAACTATGCTTACACAGGAAGTATGCAAGGATTCTTGTTCCCTTCTCCGAGTGAAGACTGTAAACTATCAATGTGCTTATTGATATTTATTACACTTAGCCATTCCTTCAGAAAATATAACTAATTAGAGGGTCTGGGTTGCAGTGACTCTAGGTAGGACTGCCATAGAAAATACTAGATTAACTGTTAATATTTCAGATAAATAATGATTTCTTGATAGAAGGAAATGCAACACTGAGCCATTTAAACTTAACAAAGTGTTCTGAGTATTTTGGGGGAGGGGCTTTTGGGGATCACACCTGTAGATGCTCAAGGGTTACTCATGGCTCTGCACTCAGGAATTTCCTGGTGGTGCTCAGGGGGCCTTATGGGATGCCAGGGATCAAATCCAGGACAGTCACATGCAAGGCAAATGTCCTACCCACTGTACTATCACTCCAGTCCCTGCTCTGAGTATCTATTGGTCTTGGCCACACCCCAGACCTGGTTGAACCAGTGGGTTACTGCAGTCAAGGGAGCATCATTTGGATGCTCATTTGGATTTGGTGGATGTTTTGACTCAATGAAGACTTTTGTCGCCATGTTCACATTTACTGAACATTTAAATCAAAAGTCTACCCCATAGGGGCCTGAGAGATGGCCCAAGGGTTAGAGCTAAGAAGAGGCAAGAATGAGTTCTATACCCCACACCCCAAGTATAACCCTTGAAAAATAATCCATATTCATTGACTCACCCTAGAAAGACATTTTCCAGAACAAATACAATTAAATCTATTTACCTTGTAGACATTCTCAGTACAATCAAACATTGCTTTTTCTTCATCTTTACAAATAACCCCCACCCACTCTCCATTCTGACTTTTCTTTGTGGGATTGTGCCCAGGGAGTCCAGTTTCCAGAGGCCACTGTTTTGTCATGTCATACTTTAGTATCTTTAGCATGATGGGCTGGTTTATTTTTTTTTAGGTTTCTTTTTTTAAGTATTTTATTATACCACCGTGAGATATACAAATAAAAAGATATACAATTAAAAAGTTCATATTTGGGGGCCGGAGCGATAGCCCAGCAGGTAGGGCATTTGCTTTGCACGCGGCCGGCCTATGCCAGCCTGGGTTCGATCCCCAGCATCCCATATGGTCCCCGAGCACAGCCAGGAGTAATTCCTTGGGTCACCACCCTGAGCGTCGCCGGGTGTGACCCAAAAAGCAAAAAAAAAAAAAAAAAGTTCATATTTGGGTTTTGGTCATACAGTGTTCCAGCACCCGTCCCTCCACCAGTGCCCATCTCCCACCACCAACGTCCCGGTTCCCTCCCCCTTCCCCAGCCCACCTACATGACAGGTTCTTTATTTCTTTCCCTTTCTCTCTCTTTCTCTTTTCCTTCCCTTCCAGACTATGGATTACAGAACATACATTAAAAAGGTTGTCATGTGTATCCTTTTGCCTCTATTTAATGCTCAGTTCTAGGTTGGCATTAGTACCCCGACAATTATTAGCACACTGTTCCATTTTCTGTCTTACTCTAACCTCTGACTCCCACACGTTTGTGATAACTTCCACCTTTGACAAGACCTCCTAATATATGTTTCACTTGACCTTGGATATTGGTATCATAATATGTACATATATATTTATGCCATGCAAATAAATGCAGTCATTCTGTATCTGTCTCTCTCCTTCTGGCTAATTTTGCTCAACATAATCTTCTCCATGTCCATCCATTTATAGGCAAATATTATAACTTCATTTTTCCTAACAGCTGCATAGTATTCCATTGTGTAGATGTACCAAAGCTTCTTTATCTAGTCATCGATTTTCGGGCACTCTGGTTGCTTCCAGATTCTGGCTATTGTGAATAATGCTGCTATGAACATAAAAGTAGGGATGGTGTTTCCGCTGCGTATTTTTGGTTTCCCAGAGTAGATTCCCAGGAGTGGTATGGCTGGGTCAAATGGGAGTTCAATTTCTAGTCTTTGGAGGAATGTCCATATTGTTTTCCAGAAAGGCTGTACCAGCCGGCATCCCCACCAACAATGGATGAGTGTCCCCTTTTCCCCACATCCACGCCAGCACTTGTTGTTCTTGCTCTTTTGAATATGTGGATGGGCTGGTTTAACCATGATTATCAAGCGGGAACAATTTCCACCCATAATCACAGGAGTGCTGCGTGGTGCTTGTTTCATAGCTAATCCAGGGGGATACTGGGAGCAATTAGCCAACCTGCAGACACGCCAGCATGGCCCTAACCAAGCAGGGTTCTCATCCAGGTCCATACTGGCCTCCCTTCTCTGGATAGATTCAAGAAGTGCCGGTGGACCCAAAGATAATTCAAGCAAAAAAGCACATGCCTCAGGTTTGGGACCCTGAGTTTGAGATCCTCGCTTCCCCAGAACCTCTGGGTGTAACCCCAGGCCCTAGCACTAGTATATTTTTAAGTGATTTTATTTTTAAATAAAAGAAGTACTGCTGGGGCCAGAGAGAGATAGCTCAACGTGCTGAGCACACACTTCACACACAGAGGGTACAGAATTGATCCCTGGCACTGCGTGGTTCCCCAGCACAGAGCCAGAAGTATCCCCAACACTGCTGGGTGTGGTCAAAAAAGAAAAGAAAAGCTAATACCTGCACCCCATGCCAGAGTTCCCCATTCAATCCACGTGCCGTGGCTCAGACACTGATGTCTGTTAAAGCCCAGGTTAACTTAAGAAGCAACAGGGCTGGACCGCGGCTCTCAACCTGTGTGCATTTGCTGTTGATGTTTAATTGCACGAGATATAATAAGCAGAGGTTTTAGCTCTTCACTTGCACAAGTCCATAGAGAGGGTAAAAAAAAAAAAATATATATATATATATATATTGAGAGAGGGTAAAAAATATATGTATTTTCCCCATCAACTCGGAAAGTTCCATCAGCCCTGGCTAAAGTCGAGCTGGTGGCTGTCAGCAGAGGCTGTACGATCCACACGCCTGACAGCTGGGAACTTGTCATGATGGTCATCCTGGCCCCAGCCACTGAGACCTAAACCTCCAGGGACATCCAGGAAGAGGGGGTGGAAAAGCTGCTGCTGGTCACCATGTGACCTGGGTAGGAACCCCTGGGCCAAACATCTGATGAGAAATCAGGGGCCCCGCATCCCTGGGTCAAAGCTGTTCTGACACAAGAGCCCCTTCCGGCTAGAAACTCTGAGAAGCCCAAAATCAACAGGAAACTGTCGAGTGTGCCAGCACCGGAGTCCAGGGGCCAGCTGGGCCTTCGTGTGTGCCTCAAACCTGACTCTCAGACACAGAGCTGCTCCACCCTGTGGTGGCTGGGGAGTCCCCTGGCTCCGAGAGAATGGGGTGCAGGGCAGCTCAGAGGCACTGCCAGCCTAAGGCAGGGATCCAGGTGTGCACACCCACGGCAGCCAGGTATGTGTGAGCATCGCTAAAGAGCAAAAGGCAGCAATAATATCCTCTAGTACCCCCTGCTCTGTGAGGGTACCACACCGAGTGACTCAGTCCGGAGAAAGGCACAGATATGAGCTCTCCTGTGAGGGACATAAAGGTACACAGCAAGGCAACAACAAAGACCCAAAGGCAACATAATGAGGGTACAGCAACATAATGAGGGTAGGGGGTCTTAAGAGAGGAGTTGGGGGAGGAGGAGTGGAGGAGGAGGAGTGGGGGAGGAGGAGTGGGGAGAGGAGGAGTGGGGAGAAGAGGAGTGGAGGGAGAAGGAGTGGGGGGGGGAGGAGGAGTGGGGGGGGAGGGGGGGGGGGGGTGGGGGGGGGAGGGAGGAATGGGGAGGAGTGGGGAGGAGTAAGGGAGGAGGAGTAGGGAGGAGGAGTGAGGGAGGAGTGGGGAGGAGTGGGGGAGGAGGTGGGGGAGGACTGGGGAGGAGGAGTGAGGGGAGGAGGAGTGAGGGAGAGGAGTGGGGAGGGGGAGGAGTAATGGGGGAGGAAGAGTGGGGAGGTGGGGGAGGAGGAGTGGGGGAGGAGGAGTGGGGAGGAGGAGTGGGGAGGAGGAGTGGGGGAGAAGGGGAGGGGAGGAGGAATGGGGGGGAGGAGGAATGGGGGAGGAGGAATGGGGGAGGAGGAATGGGGAGGAGTGAGGGGGGAGGAGTGGGGAGGAGGAGGGGGGGAGGAGGAGTGGGGAGGAGGAGTGGGGGAGGAGGAGTGGGGAGGAGGAGTGGGCAGGAGGAGTGGGGAGGAGGAGTGGGGAAGAGGAGGGGGGGGGGAGGAATGGGGGAGGAGGAGTGGGGGAGGAGGAAGTGGGGGAGGAGGAGTGGGGAGGAGGAGGTGGGGGGAGGAGTGGGGAGGAGGGGGGGGAGGAGGGGTGGGGAGGAGGAGTGGGGAAGAGGAGTGGGGAGGAGGAGTGAGGGGAGGAGGAGTGGGGGAGGAGGAGGGGGGAGGAGGAGTGGGGGAGGAGGAGTGGGGAGGAGTGGGGAGGAGGAGGGAGGTGGGGGAGGAGTGGGGGGGAGGAGTGGGGGAGGAGGAGTGGGGAGGAGGAGTGGGGGAGGGGAGGAGGAGTGGGGAGGGGGGGGAGGAGTGGGTTCCTTCAGGGAGGGAGAACAGGTACATGGTGAAGGGCGGTGGTGCTGGAACTATGTCCATGAGGTGCCATTATCAATAGCACTGTAAACTGAAATAATTTAAGAAAAAGAGAAAAAAATAGTAATGAGGGAAAGTAATGATCACAGCCCGGATCATCGACAGCCACCCTGCAGCAGTTTTTTTTCAATCCGCCCAGGTATGCTGAACCAGAGACTCTCAGACATGGGGCAGAGCTGCTACTTGCTCTCCCTGTGCCCAGCCGCTCATGAGGCACCCGGGAGGCATGGCGGGTTCTAGCCCTGGCCTGCCACCCCAGCAGAGCCTCACAACAAGCCAGACGACCCCCTACTCCATTGGGCCCTCCATTTTCCACATCCTGACTCCCCTCTCGTCACAACTCCACCCAGCAGACCAGACTATCACAGCCCGGATCATCAATAAATGCTTTATTTAGAGGTGGCTACAACAGTATGCCACCCGCACAGCAAGCCTGGCAAGCTGCTCGTGTAGTATTTGATATGCCAAATACCAGTAACATTTATATTAGGTCATTTCCATGACCTGATGGAATGGTTTGAGGCTCTTTATGTTCTGGAGCAAGATGCCTTTGGGTTCTACTAGCATGAGACAGGACATATGGAGATATTACTGGTGCCCGCTCTAGCAAATAAATGATGAATGGGAAGATAGTGATAGTGATAGAGGGAAAGGGAGGGGAGCTCTCAGCAGGGCTGGCCTTCTGCTCCCGCTCCAGCTCCTGAGAATGTCGTGTCTGGCTCCTGCCCCCTCAACTGCTTCCAATGTCTATTAATGTAAATTTGCAGTTAGCTGAATGTAACTTTCACTATAATGGACAGAAATGCAAAACTGAGATCCACGTTGGGAAAACCCGTAAGTGACATGCAAGTCATCATAAGAAGAAAAGTTTCTGGTAAACTGGGAAGGGCTGTGAGTCAGCTCTTCAGCAACTTGACATTTGAGGAACTGATGTCCAGCACGCGGCTCTGCCATGAACTGGTCATGCGGAGAACCGCCCTGTAAGGATCCCCAAAGGACTGGGGGACACACACAGGAACCCCAAGAGGTAGCATGGCGTGCCTCCCTGTGTGGCCTCTGACCCCTGGGCCAGGACCACCCCTGGTCTTCACTGCCTGAGAACCAGCCCTGCCCTAGAGGCAAAATATGTGCTGGGCACTTGTACCATGTTGTCATGGCGGCTTGGGTACCTCCTCCAGGCTCCGTAAATGGTCAACAGGACGCTGAGAGCAGAACCCGCCTTCCTCAGCGGGGCCTATCTCCGCTCCCCACTTGCTTCCACATCAGGAAAGGAATCTGCAGAAGGGACCCACCCCGAGTTTCCTGGGCACAGGGCTGTGATTCCAAGTGACCTGCAGGCCTGTCTTCCTGCCACATCTCCGCCATTGCTAGGCCTTGAAAGAACTTACCAGAGCCTCAGTTTCCCTGACTTAGGATATGGGATACCTGACTGAGGCATACCTCTGTCAAGAAGGGGCTGCATATACGGTTTGGGGCATGGTGCCCATAGCCATGCCATAGAGCCGAAGCGGGGGCAGGCCTGTGGGACATACACACACACACACACACACACACACACACACACACACACACACCACACACCACACACGCACACACCACACACCCACAGCTTTGCCCAAGCTCCAGGTAAACATCAGCTGTGTTTTTCACTATTATTATCCACTACCTGGTCTGGGGGCTCCTCCCAAACTGCTCCCCTCACCCCTTTCTCACTGGAGTACACAGGACTGGCGTCAGAGTCCCACCCCTAAGGCTTCAGCCTGGGTGACCTCCACACCCAAACACCAGAGTGACCTCCATAAAGCCTGCCCCTGCCTCCAGGTCAGTCTGAGTGGTCCTCTGGGAAGACTTCCAGGACCACGAAACACCCGGCATCCCTCTCACTGATTGGCTGATCCACCAGCTGAGCTTGTTACCGCCTGTTTGGCTTTGCACAAAATATTGGGATGATGATGTGTGTGAGATGATTCCAGTCCTGACCCCCACAGGAAATCATTCTGAGGCCCATATGTGTGAAACAGGCTTGAAACACCCTGCAATCTGCATGCAGATACACACATGCACACACACGTGCATACGCACACATGCATATACACATGTACACACACATGCATGCATGCACCACACAACACAAACACATACGACACACACAGTGTCCAGTATCGTGACCAGCTGAGTCACCAAGAGACTGGACCAAGCATTTTCCTAGCAAACTTTCTAAGATTTTGAGCTTTTCAGGCTGAGCCTTTTCAGTAGCCGAAGCCCCTCTGCAGGCTGCCGGGGCTCCGGGCCCTCCCTCCCTTCCCTCTCGGTCCTCCTCAGCCCAGGCCCCAACAGTCAGGCTCCAATGGGGCTGACCCAGTTCCAGACAAAGGCTCCCTGTGAGCAGATCGCCAGAAAGCCAGGCTGGGCCTGTTTTCTGGGCCCCAGACCCCAGCAGTCAGCACCAGAGCAGGAACCCACCACCGTGGGCACTGCACACAGCTACCCTGAGAGGGACTTCTGAGTCCTTGAGTCCACAGGTTTTCAAACCAGGCTGCACAAACCCTGGCCACAAGCCCACCAGACCACAAGC